>JAHHZJ010001887.1:0-69084 GCA_021437245.1 Aegilops speltoides
AAATTGGCCAAAACTGTGAGTGTTGGCAGCGGACACGCGTAAAGCACTTGCCGAGGATCGTCAATTGTGGAAATCGCTCTAGGACCCCAAAGCAGTGGGTAATAAGTACACAGAAACGGACCAGAATCAGCCTAAATTGTGAGTGTTGATGACCGACCGTAGACACACCCGGGGTTTGTCAATCGTGAAAAACACTCAGGGACCCCAAAGCATTGTGAGTAATAGTGCAAGCGGACAGAATCGGCCATTATTGGGAGTGTTTATGACCAACACGTAAATGCACCCGGGGTTCGTCAATCGTGGAAAATCATTTCGGGACCCCAAAATTGAGTAATAGTCAAAGAAACGGGCCAGAATCGGCCCCAAGCTAGAGTCTTGATGACCAACGCGTAAGCACACTTTAGGATTAAACAACCATGGAAATAAACTTTGGGACCACAAAGCGGTGAGTAATAGTCCACAAGCAGGTCAGAATCGACAACAACTCCAGTGTTGATGACCGACACATAAGCACCTTGAGGGTTTGTTAATCGTGGAAATCACTCCAAGATCCCAAAAGCAGTGAGTAATAGTCCATGAAATGGGCGAGAATCGTAAAAAGCTGAGTGCGATGGCCAAACACGTAAGCGCACCTTGGGGTTCAACAACTATGGAAATCTCTTGGGACACCAAAGCGGTGTGTAATAGTCCACAAGCAGGTCAAATTGGCCAAAGCTGTGAGTGTTGATGGCGGACACGTAAATGCACCGAGGATGCGTCAATCGTGTAAATCGCTCTGGGACCCCAAAGCGGTGAGTAATAGTGCAAGCGGACAGAATCGGCCAAAATTGTGAGTGTTGTTGACCGACACGTAAGCACACCCAGGTTCGTCAATCTTGAAATCGCCGGGACCTAAAAGCTGAGTAATAGTCAAGAAGCGGGCGAATCGACCCAAACTACGATTGTATCATTAACCAAACCGTAAACACATCTTGAGTTTGACAACCATAGGAAATCGCCGGGACCCCAAAGCGGCCAGAATCAACAAAAACATGAGTGTCGATGACCGACATATAAGCGCACCGAGGGTTGATTAATCGTGAAAATCACTCCGGGACCCCAAAATAGTGAGTAATAGTCCAAAAGCAGGCTAGAATTGGCCAAAATCACAGTGTTGATGACCGAACACGTAAGCACACCATTGGGGTTCAACAACTATGGAAATATGGGACCCCAAAATGGTGAGTAATAGTCCTGGTAGGTAAAATTGGCCAAAGCTGTGAGTGTTGAGGAGGGACATAAGCGCCCGAGGATCGTCAATCGTGGAAATCCCTCAGGACCCCAAAGCAGTGAGTAATAGTGCAAGCGGACCACGGAATCAGCCTAAATTGTGAGTGTTGATGACCAGCACATAACGCATACCCGGGGTTAAGTCAATTGTGGAAATCACTTGATTACTCCAAGCGAGTAATAGTCAAGAAGCAGGCTAGAATCATTTAAGCTGTTATTTATTGGCAGCGGAACCGTAAAACACCTTGAGGGTTTGGCGACCATAAATCCCGGGACCCAAAGCGGTGAGTAATATTCCATGAAGCGGGCGGAAGCAAAAAAACGCAGTGTTGATGGCCGACACGTAATGCGCGCGGGGTTCGTCAATCGTGAAAATCACTCGGGACCCCAAAGCGGTGAGTAATAGTGCAAGCGGATCGAGAATCGGCCAAAATTAGGGGTGTTGATGACCAACACCGTAAGCGCGCAGGGTTTCGTAAATCGTGAAAAATCTTGAGGACCCCAAAATTGAGTAATAGTCGAAAGCAGGCGAGAATCGACCCAAAATTGCGAGCCTTGATGACCAACAAGTAAGCACACTTGGGGTTCGACAGCGAGAAATCACTTTGGGACCACAAAGCGGTGAGTAATAGTCAAAAAGCGGGTGAGAATCGACAAAAACGCGAGTGTTGATGACAAACACATAAATGCACATCGGGGTTAGTTAAGGTAAATCACTCCAAGACCCCAAAGCAGTGAGTAATAGTCCATGAAAGCGGGCCCGAATCGGCAAAAAGCGTGAGTGTTGGTGACCGACATAAAAGCGCACCTTGAGGTTCAACAACTATAGAAATCTCTTAGGGACCCCAAAGCTGTGAGTAATAGTTAGTGCGAAAAAGAATTCAGAATTGGCCAAAGCGTGAGTGTTGGCGGCGTAAACATAAATTCACCCGAGGATCGTCAATCGTGGAAATCGCTCTGGGACCCCAAAGCAGTGAGTAATGGTGCAAGCGGACAAAAATTGGCCAAAATTGTGAGTGTTGATGAGCGACACGTAAACATAACCTGGGTTCGTCAATCTTGAAATCACTTGGGACCCCAAAAGCGAGTAATAGTCAAAAAGCAGGCGAATCGACCCAAACTCGATTGTTGCTAACCGACCGCGTAAACACATCTTGGGTTTGACAACAATGGAAATAAACCCGGGACCCTAAAGCGGGGAATCAACAAAAACATGGGTGTCGATGACCAGCGTGTAAACACACCCGAGGTTAAATCGATCGTGAAAATCACTCTGGGACCCCAAAATAGTGAGTAATAGTCCAAGAAAGCAGGCTAGAATCGGCCAAAAATCACGAGTGTTGATGGCAAACACGTCGCGCACCTTAACGGTTCAACAACTATGGAAATGGTTGGGACCCCAAAGCGGTGAGTAATACTCAAGATGTGTTGACAGACGGACACGTAAAACGCGCACCGAGGATCGTTAATCGTGGAAATCGCTCTGGGACCCCAAAGCAGGTGAGTAATAGTGCACGAAATGGACGAGAACCAGCCTAAGCTGTGAGTGTTGATGGCCGACACATAAGCGCATCCGGGGTTCCTCAATCGTGGAAATCACTTGGGACTCAAAGCAGAGTAATAGTCAAAAAGCGGGCGAGAATCATTAAGCTGTGATTATTCTGCGGACATGTAAACACCCTTGGGGTTTAGCGACCATAAATCACTTGGGACCCAAAGCGGTGAGTAATACTCCATGAAGCGGGCGAATAAAAAAAACCACAGTGTTGATGACCAAACCGTAACGCGCTTGCAGGTTCGTCAATCGTGAAAATCACTCCGGGACACCAAAGCGGTGAGTAATAGTGCGAAAGCGGACCAGAATCGGCCATAATTGGGATTGTTGATGGTGACCGTAAGCGCCGGGGTTCGTCAATCGTGGAAAATCACTTGGGACCCCAAAATTGAGTAATAGTCGAAGAAAGCGGGCGAGAATCGGCCAAGCTGCGAGTCTTGATGACCAACACGTAAAGCACACTTTGGGGTTCGACAACCATAAATCACTTTGGGACCACAAAGCGGTGAGTAATAGTGCGAAAAAGGTAGAATTGGCCAAAACTATGAGTGTTGGCCGGAAGCGTAATTTCACCGGGGATCGTCAATCGTGGAAATCGCTCTGGGACACCAAAACAGTGAGTAATGGTGCCTGAAAGCGGACAGAATCGATAAAATTGTGAGTGTTGATGGCCGACACATAAGCGCACCTGGGTTCGTCAATCTTGGAAATCACTTGAACACCAAAACTGAGTAATAGTCAAAAGCGGGCGAATCGAACCAAAGCTGCGATTATTGTTGACCAACACGTAAAGCGCGCAGGGTTTGACAACCATGGAAGCGAAGATTTGACCAAATGAGACTTGACAACCATGAAATCGCCGGGACCTCAAAGCGGTGAGTAATAGTGCGTAAAGCGGGCGAGAATCGACAAAAACATGAGTGTCGATGACCGACATATAAACACACCCAGGGTTCATCAATCGTGAAAATCACTCAGGGACCCCAAAAGTGAGTAATAGTCAGAAAGCGGGCTAGAACGGCAAAAATGCGAGTGTTGATGACCGACGCGTAAAGCGCGCTGTGGGGTTCAGCAACTATTGAAATCACCGGGACCCCAAAGCGGTGAGTAATAGTCCACAAAATGGGTAAGAATTGGCCAAAACTGTGAGTGGCAATGACGGACATGTCAGCGCACCGGGGATCGTCAATCGTGGAAATCGCTCTAGGATCCCAAAATAGTGAGTAATAGTGCAAGCGGACCAGAATCAGCCTAAATTGTGAGTGTTGATGACCAAACCGTAAGCGCACCGGGGTTTGTCAATCGTGAAAATCACTCGGGACCCCAAAACAGTGAGTAATAGTGCGAAAGCGGACAAGAATCGGCCATTATTGGGAGTGTTGATGACCGACAACGTGCGCGCACCCGAGATTAGTCCATCGTGGAAAATCACTTGGGACCCCAAAATGGAGTAATAGTCGAAAGTAGCAGGCGAAATCATTTGGCGAAGTCTTGATGACAACATGTAAGCACACTTTAGGGTTCGACAACCATGGAAATCGCTTTGGGACCACAAAGCGGTGAGTAATAGTCCCGAAGCGGGTCGAGAATCGACAACAACTCACGAGTGTTGATGGCCCATACATAGCGCACTTAGGGGTTTGTTAATCATGGAAATCACTCCAAGATCCCAAAGCAGTGAGTAATAGTCCATGAAATGGGGCGAGAATCGGCAAAAAGCTGTGAGTGTTGATGGCCAAACCGTAAAGCGCACCAGGGTTCAACAACTATGGAAATCTCTTGGGACCCCAAAGCGGCGAGTAATAGTCCACGAAAGCAGGTCAGAATTGGCCAAAAGCTGTGAGTGTTGACGGCGGACAAGTAAATGCACCCGGGGATGCGTCAATCGTGGAAATCGCTCTGGGACCCCAAAATAGTGAGTAATAGTGCGAAATGGACAAGAATCGGCCAAAATTGTGAGTGTTGTTGACCAAAACGTCAGCACGCACCCTGGGTTCGTCAATCTTGAAATCACTTGAGACCCCAAAGCAGTAATAGTCAAGCGGGCAGAATCGGCCCAAACTACGATTGTTGCTAACCAACACGTAAACACATCTTGGGGTTTGACAACCATGGAAATCGCTTTGGGACCCCAAAGCGGCGGAATCAACACAAACCAGCGAGTGTCGATGACCGACATGAAAGCACCCGAGGTTAATCAATCATGAAAAGCACTCGGGACCCCCAAATAGTGGGTAATAGTCAAGAAAGCAGGCTAAAATCGGCCAAAATCGAGTGTTGATGACCAACACGTAAGCACACCTTGAGGTTCAACAACTATAGAAATTGCTTCGGACCCCAAAGCGGTGAGTAATAGTCCACGAATGGGTAAGAATTGGCCAAAGCGTGAGTGTTGACGGACACGTCGCGCCCTCGAGGATCGTCAATCGTGGAAATCGCTATAGGACCCCAAAAGCAGTGAGTAATAGTGCACGAAATGGACCAGAATCAGCCTAAATGGTGAGTGTTGATGACCGACACGTAAGCGCACCCAGGATTTGTCAATCGTGAAAATCACTCGGGACCCCGAAGCAGTGAGTAATAGTGCGAAATGGACAAGAATCGGCCATTATTGGGAGTGTTGATGACCGACACGTAAACACACCCACTGGGTTAAATCAATCGTGGAAAATCACTTGGGGCCCCAAAATTGAGTAATAGTCGAGAAAAGCGGGCGAGAATCGGCCATTAAGCTGCAGTCTTGATTACCAACACGTAAGCACACTTTAGGGTTCGACAACCATGGAAATCGCTTTGGGACCACAAAGCGGTGATTAATAGTCCACGAAGCGGGTCAGAATCGAACAACAACTACGAGTGTTGATGACCGACACATAACGCACCTTAGGGGTTTGTTAATCGTGGAAATCACTCCAGGATCCCAAAGCAGTGAGTAATAGTCCACGAAAAGAATTGGCAAAAAGCTGTGAGTGTTGATGACCGACACGTAAGTGCACCTTGAGGTTCAACAACTATAAATCTCTTGGGACCCCAAAACCGTGAGTAATAGTCCACGAAATGGGTGGAATTGGCCAAAAGCTGTGAGTGTTGACGGACACGTCAATGCACCCGAGGGATCGTCAATCGTGGAAATCGCTCAGGGACCCCAAAGCAGTGAGTAATAGTGCTGAAGCAGACAAGAATCGGCCAAAGTGGTGAGTGTTGTTGGCCAAGGGCGTCGCGCACCTGGGTTAAATCAATCTTGGAAATCACTTGAGACCCAAAAGCAGAGTAATAGTCAAAAAGCGGCCAAAATCGACCCAAACTACGATTGTTGCTAACGACACGTAAACACATCTTGGGGTTTGACAACCATGAAATAAACGGGACCCCAAAGCGGCGGAATCAACAAAAAACCATTGAGTGTCGATGGCCGACATGAAAGCGCACCCGAGGTTAGTCAATCATGAAAATCACTCGGGACCCCAAATAGTGAGTAATAGTCCAAAGCAGGCTAGAAGCGGCAAAAAATGCAGTGTTGATGACCGACACGTATCGCATTTAGCGTTTAGCAACTATAAATCAACCGGGACCCCATGAGTAATAGTCCACAAAATGGGTAAAATTGGCCAAAGCGTGAGTGTTGACGATGGACACGTCGCGCACCCAGGGATCGTCAATGGTGGAAATCGCACTAGGACTAAAGCAGTGAGTAATAGTGCGCAAGCGGACGAGAATCAGCCTAAATTGTGAGTGTTGATGGCCGACACATAAACGCGCACAGGGTTTGTCAATCGTGAAAATCACTCCGGGACCCCAAAGCAGTGAGTAATAGTGCGAAATGGACGAGAATCGGCCATTGTTGGGAGTGTTGATGACCGACACATAGCGCACCTCGGGGTTCGTCAATCGTGGAAAATCACTTGGGACCCCAAAATTGAGTAATAGTCGAAGAAGCAGGCGAGAATCGGCCCATCTGAGTCTTGATGACCAACACGTAAGCACACTTTGGGGTTTGACAACCATGGAAATCGCTTTGGGACCACAAAGCGGTGAGTAATAGTCCACGAAGCAGGTGAATAAACAACACCTCTGAGTGTTGATGGCCGACACATAAGCGCTCCTTAGGGTTTGTTAATAATGGAAATCACTCCAAGATCCCAAAAAAGTGGGTAATAGTCCACGAAATGGGGCGAGAATCGGCAAAACTATGAGTGTTGATGACCGAAACGTAAGCGCACCTTAGGGTTCAACAACTATGAAATCTCTTGGGACCCCAAAGCGGTGAGTAATAGTCCACGAAGCAGGTCAGAATTAGCCAAAGCTGTGAGTGTTGATGACGGACACGTAAATGCACCCCAAGGATCGTCAATCGTGGAAATCGCTCTGGGACCCCAAAAGCAGTGAGTAATAGTGCAAAAGCGGACAAGAATCGGCCAAAATTGTGAGTGTTGTTGACCGACCGTAAGCGCACCCTGGTTCGTCAATCTTGGAAATCACTTGAGACCCCAAAACAAAGTAATAGTCAAGAAAGCGGGCAGAATCGGCCCAAACAACGATTGTTGCTAACCGACATGTAAACACATCTTGGGGTTTGACAACCATGGAAATCGCAGGACCCCTAAGCGGCGGAATCAACAAAACCCATGAGTGTCGATGGTGACATGAAAGCGCGCCCGAGGTTAAATCAATCATGAAAATCCTTGGGACCCCAAAATAGTGAGTAATAGTCAATAAGCGGGCTAGAATCGGCCAAAAATCACGAGTGTTGATGACCGACACGTAAGCACACCTTGAGGTTCAACAACTATGGAAATTGCTTGGGACCCCAAAGCGGTGAGTAATAGTCCACGAAATGGGTAAATTGGCCAAAGCTGTGAGTGTTGACAGCGGACACGTCGCGCACCCGGGGATCGTCAATCGTGGAATCGCTCTAGGACCCCAAAATAGTGAGTAATAGTGCAAGCGGACCGAATCAACTGAATTGTGAGTGTTGATGACCAACACGTAAGCGCACCCAGAGGTTTGTCAATCGTGAAAATCACTCGGGACCCCAAAGCGAGTGAGTAATAGTGCACGAAATGGACCAGAATCGGCCATTATGGGGAGTGTTGATGACCCGACACGTAGCAGCATCGGGGTTACGTCAATCGTGGAAAATCACTTGGGACCCCAAAATTGAGTAATAGTCGAAAAGCGGGCGAGAATCGGCCCAAGCTGCTGCAGTCTTGATGACCAACCGTAAGCACACTTTGGGTTCGACAACCATGGAAATCGCTTTGGGACCACAAAGCGGTGAGTAATAGTCCACGAAGCAGGTCGAGAATCGACAACAACTCTGAGTGTTGATGCCGACACATAAGCGCACCTTAGGGTTTGTTAATCGTTGAAATCACTCCAAGATCCCAAAACAGTGAGTAATAGTCCACGAAATGGGGATGAGAATCGGCAAAAAGCTGTGAGTGTTGATGACCGACATGTAAAGCGCACCTTGGGGTTCAACAAATATGGAAATCTCTTGGGACCCCAAAAGGGTGAGTAATCCACAAGCAGGTGAAATTGGCCAAAATTGTGAGTGTTGACAGCGGACACGTAAATGCACCCGGGGATCATCAATCGTGGAAATCGCTCTGGGACCCCAAAGCGGTGAGTAATAGTGCAAAAGCAGACAAGAATCGGCCAAAATTGTGAGTGTTGTTGACCGACACATAAAGCGCATCCACAGGTTCGTCAATCTTGGAAATCACTTGAGACCCCAAAAGCGAGTAATAGTCAAAAGCGGGCGAGAATCGGCCCAAACTCGATTGTTGCTAACCGACATGTAAACACATCTTGGGGTTTGAAAACCATGAAATCGCCGGGACCCCAAAGCGGCCAGAATCAACAAAAACATGTGTCGATTACCGACATGAAACGCACCCTAAGGTTAAATCAATCATGAAAATCACTCGGGACCCCAAAATAGTGAGTAATAGTCAAAAGCGGGCTAGAATCGGCCAAAAATCACAGTGTTGATGACCAATCGTAAAGCACACCTTGGGGTTCAAGAACTATGGAATTTGCTTGGGACCCCAAAGCGGTGAGTAATAGTCGATGAAATGGGTAAAATTGGCCAAAAGCTGTGAGTGTTGGACGGACACGTAAAGCATTACCTCGGGGATCGTCAATCGTGGAAATCGCTCTGGGACCCCAAAGCGGTGAGTAATAGTGCAAAGCGGCCCAGAATCAGCGAAATTGTGAGTGTTGATGGCCGACACATAAACACACACAGGGTTTGTCAATCGTGGAAATCACCGGGACTCCAAAAGTAATGTCGTCCAAAAGCAGGCGAATCGCTAAAGCGCTGATTATTCTTTGGGAGACACGTAAACACAGCAGGGTTTGACAACCATGAAATCGCCGGGACCCAAAGCGGTGAGTAATATTCCATGAAAGCGGGCGAGAATAAAAGCGCAGTGTTGATGACCGACACGTAAGCGCTTTGAGGGGTTCGTCAATCGTGAAAATCACTCGGGAACCCCAAAGCGGTGAGTAATAGTGCGCAAGCGGACCGAATCGGCAATAATTGGGAGTGTTGATGACGACCGTGAAGCGCACCCGGGGTTAAGTCAATCGTGGAAAATCACGCCGGGACCCCAAAATTGAGTAATAGTCGAAGAAATGGGCGAGAACCGACCCAAAGCTGCGAGTCTTGATGACCAACCACGTAAGCACACTTTGGGGTTCGACAACCATAAATCACTTTGGGACCACAAAATGGTGAGTAATAGTCCAAAAAGCGGGTCAGAATCGACAAAAACTGCGAGTGTTGATGACAGACTCATAAGCGTACATCGGGGTTTGTTAACGTGAAATCACTCAAAACCCCAAAGCTGTGAGTAATAGTCCACAAGCAGGCCGAATCGGCCAAAAAGCTGATTGTTGATGGCCCGACACGTAAGCGCACCTTGGGGTTCAACAACTATGGAAATCTCTTAGGACCCCAAAGCGGTGAGTAATAGTGCATGAAAAAGGTAGAATTGGCCAAAACTATGAGTGTTGGCAGCGGAAGCGTAAATTCACCCGAGGATCGTCAATGGTAAATCGCTCTGGGACCCCAAAGCTGTGAGTAATAGTGCAAGCGGACAAGAATCGGCCAAAATTGTGAGTGTTGATGACCCGCACATGTAAGCAGCATACAGGTTAGCCAATCTTGGAAAACACTTTAGAACACCAAAGCTGAGTAATAGTCAAAGCGGGCGAATCGAAAAGCTGTGATTGTTTTTACCAACACGTAAAGCGCACCTTGGGGTTTGACAACCATGGAAATCGCTTTGGGACCCCAAAGCGGTGAGTAATAGTCCATGAGGCGGGCAGAATCAACAAAAACGCGATTGTTGATGATCGACGTCGCTTACCCGGTGTTAGTCAAGCGTGAAAATCACTCAGGAGCCCAAAGCGGTGAGTAATAGTGAGCAAGCGGACGAGAATCGGCCAAAATTGGGAGTGTTGATGACCAACCGTAAACGCACCCCGGGGTTCGTCAATCATGGAAATCACTTTGGGACCCCAAAATTGAGTAATAGTCGAAGAAGCCGGGCCAGAATCGGCCCAAACTGCGAGTCTTGATGACCAACACGTAAGCACACTTTGGGGTTCGAGAACCATGGAAATCGCTTTGGGACCACAAAGCGGTGAGTAATAGTCCACGAAGCAGTCGAGAATCGACAACAACTCCAGTGTTGATGACCGACACATAAGCATACGTTGGGGTTTGTTAATCGTGAAATCACTCCAAGATCCCAAAGCAGTGAGTAATAGTCCATGAAATGGGCGAATCGGCAAAAACTATGAGTGTTGATGGCCCGACCGTAAGCGCACCTTAGGGTTCAACAACTATGGAAATCTCTTGGGACCCCAAAGCGGTGAGTAATAGTCTGGAAGCAGGTCAGAATTGGCCAAAAGCTGTGAGTGTTGTTGACGGACACGTAAATGCACCCGAGGATCGTCAATCGTGAAATCGCTCTGGGACCCAAAAGCAGTGAGTAATAGTGCATGAAGCGGATAAGAATCGGCCAAAATTATGAGTGTTGTTGACCGAAACACGTCGCGCACCCTAGGTTCGTCAATCTTGGAAATCACTCGGGACCCCAAAGCTGAGTAATAGTCAAAAGCGGGCGGAATCGGCCCAAACTCGATTGTTGCTAACCGACGCGTAAGCGCATCTTGGGTTTGACAACCATGGAAATCGCTTGGGACCCATAAGCGGTGAGTAATAGTCCACAAGCAGGCGAATCGAAAAAAGCTGCGAGTTGATGACCGACACGTAAGCGCACCCGGGGTTAAATCAATCATGAAAATCACTCGGGACCCCAAAGCGGTGAGTAATAGTGCGAAATGACGAGAATCGGCCAAAATTTGGAGTGTTGATGACCGACACATAAATGCACCCGGGGTAAAGTCAATCGTGGAAATCACTTGAGACCCAAAATTGAGTAATACTCGAGAAAGCGGGCGAAATCATTAAGCTGCGAGTCTTGATGACCAACACGTAAGCACACTTTGGGGTTCGACAACCATGGAAATCGCTTTGGGACCACAAACGGTGAGTAATAGTCCACGAAATGGGTCGAGAATCGACAAAAACATGAGTGTTGATGAGCCAGACACATAAGCGAACCTCGGGGTTTGTTAATCATAGAAATCACTCCAAGACCCCAAAGCGGTGAGTAATAGTCCATGAAATGGGCAAGGATAAACAAAAGCTGTATTGTTGATGACCGAACGTATGTACACCTTGAGGTTCAACAACTATAGTAATCTCTTGGGACCCCAAAGCGGAGATTAATAGTCCACGAAGCAGGTCAGAAATTGGCCAAAACTATGAATGTTAACGACGGACACATAAATGCACCGGTGATCGTCAATCCTGGAAATCGCTCTGGGGCCCCAAATCGGTGAGTAATAGTGCATGAAATGGACAAGAATCAGCAAAAGTTGTAGGCGTTCATGACCAACAAATAGCGCACCCCAGGTTCGTCAATCTTGGAAAACACTTAAGGACCCCAAAATTGAGTAATAGTCCATGAAGCGGGCTAGAATCGACCAAAATCCACAGTGTGTGATGGCCGGCATATAGCGCCTTTGAGGGTTCATCAATCGTGAAAATCTCTCGGGACCTCAAAATGGTGAGTAATAGTCAAAAAGCGAGGCGAGAATCAGCCAAAATGCCGGTGTTGATGACCGAAACGTAAGCGCACCGAGGTTAATCAATCGTGAAAATCACTCGGGACCCTAAAATAGTGAGTAATAGTGCACGAAAAGGACGAGAATCGGCCAAAATTGGGAGTGTTGATGAAACACGTAAGCGCATCCGGGTTCGTCAATCATAAATCACTTGGGACCGAAAATTGAGTAATAGTCGAAAAGCGGGCGGAATCGGTCAAGCTGTGAGTCTTGATGACCACCGTAAGCACACTTTGAGGTTCGACTACCATGGAAATCGCTTTGGGACCACAAAGCGGTGAGTAATAGTCCATGAAAGCGGTCAGAATCGACAAAAACATGAGTGTTGATGACCGGCACATAAACACACCTCGGGGTTCGTTAATCGTGGAAATCACTCAAGACCCCAAAACAGTGAGTAATAGTCCACGAAGCGGGCGAGAATCGGCAAAAAAGCGTGAGTGTTGATGACCAAACACGTAAAGCGCACCTTAGGGTTCAACAACTATGGAAATCTCTTGAGGCCCCAAAATGTGAGTAATAGTCCATAGCAGGTGGAATTGGCCAAAGCGTGAGTGTTAACAGCGGACACATAAATGCACCCGGTGATCGTCAATCGTGAAATCGCTCAGGACCCCAAAACATTGAGTAATAGTGCATGAAATGGACAAGAATCGGCAAAAGTTGTGAGTGTTCAAGACCGAGGCGTAAGCGCATCCCTAGGTTCGTCAATCTTGGAAAACACTTGGGACCCCAAAAGCGAGTAATAGTCCATGAAAGCGGGCGAGAATCGGCGAAAACCTTGAGTGTTGATGACCGACATATAAGCACCCGAGGGTTGACAATCGTGAAAATCTCTCGGGACCTCAAAATGGTGAGTAATAGTCAAGAAAGCGGGCTAGAGTCGGCCAAAAATCAGTGTTGATGACCGAAACCGTAAGCACACCTTATGGGGTTCAACAACTATGAAATCAACCGGGACCCCAAAGCGGTGAGTAATAGTCCACGAAATGGGCGAGAATCAAAAAAAGCTGCAGTGTTGATGACCGACACGTAAGCGCACCCGGGGTTAAATCAATCGTGAAAATCACTCCGGGACCCCAAAGCGGTGAGTAATAGTGCGAAAGCGGACAGAATCGGCCATAATTGGGAGTGTTGATGACCGACACGTGAGCGCACCCAGGATTAGTCAATCGTGGAAAATCACTTGGGACCCCAAAATTGAGTAATAGTCGAAGAAAGCAGGCGAGAATCGACCCAAGCTGCGAGTCTTGATGACCAACAAGTAAGCACACTTTGGGTTCGACAACCATGGAAATCACTTTGGGACCACAAAGCGGTGAGTAATAGTCCAAAAGCGGGTCAGAATCGACAAAAACTACGAGTGTTGTTGATGAGACTCATAAGCACATCGGGGTTCGTTAAGCTGTAGAAATCACTCCAAAACCCCAAAGCGTGAGTAATAGTCCACAAGCAGGCCGAATCGGCCAAAAGCTGTGTGTTGATGACCCGACACGTAAAGCGCACCTTAGGGTTCAACAACTATGAAATCTCTTAGGGACCCCAAAGCGGTGAGTAATAGTGCGAAAAAGGTGGAATTGGCCAAAAGCTGTGAGTGTTGGCAGTGAAGCGTAAATTCACCCGAGGATGCATCAATCGTGGAAATCGCTCTGGGACCCCAAAGCTGTGAGTAATAGTGCAAAAGCGGACAAGAATCGGCCAAAATTGTGAGTGTTGATGACCGACATGTAAATCGCCCTGGGTTCGTCAATCTTGGAAATCACTTGAACACCAAAGCTGAGTAATAGTCAAAAGCGGGCGAGAATCGACCCAAAGCTGTGATTGTTATTGACCAACATGTAAGCGTACCTTGGGGTTTGACAACCATGGAAATCGTTTGGGACCCCAAAGCGGTGAGTAATAGTCCATGAGGCGGGCGAATCAACAAAAACGCGATTGTTGATGATCGACATACGTCGCACCCGGGGTTCGTCAATAGTGAAAATCACTCAGGACCCCAAAGCGGTGAGTAATAGTGAGCAAGCGGACGAGAATCGGCCAAAATAGGGAGTGTTGATGGCCGACCGTAAGCGCACCTCGGGGTTAAATCAATCATGGAAATCACTTTGGGACTCCCAAAATTGAGTAATAGTCGAAGAGGCGGGCGAGAATCGGCCCAAGCTGCGAGTCTTGATGACCAACACGTAAGCACACTTTTGGGTTCGACAACCATGGAAATCGCTTTGGGACCACAAAGCAGTGAGTAATAGTCCACGAAGCGGGTCGAGAATCGACAACAACTCCGAGTGTTGATGACCAAACCGAAAGCGCCTTAGGGTTTGTTAATCGTGGAAATCACTCCAAGATCCCAAAGCAGTGAGTAATAGTCCGGAAATGGGCGAATCGGCAAAAACTATGAGTGTTGATGACCGATCGTAAAAGCGCACCTTAGGGTTCAACAACTATAAATCTCTTGGGACTAATCACGGTGAGTAATAGTCCACAAGCAGGTCGAAATTGGCCAAAGCTGTGAGTGTTTGACGGACACGTAAATGCACCCGAGGATCGTCAATCGTGGAATTGCTCGGGACCCAAAAGCGAGTGAGTAAAATTGCATGAAAGCGGATAAGAATCGGCCAAAATTGTGAGTCTTGTTGACCGACCGTCGCGCACCCCAGGTTAATCAATCTTGAAATCACTTTGGGACCCCAAAGCGAGTAATAGTCAAAAGCGGGCAGAATCGACCCAAACTCGATTGTTGCTAACAAACCGTAAGCGCATCTTGGGGTTTGACAACCATGGAAATGGCCGGGACCCCCAAGCGGTGAGTAATAGTCCGCAAGCGGGCGAGAATCGAAAAAAAGCTGCGAGTGTTGATAGCCGCACACGCGCACCCGAGGGTTAATCAATCATGAAAATCACTCGGGACCCCAAAGCGGTGAGTAATAGTGCCGAAATGAACGAGTCGGCCAAAATTTGGAGTGTTGATGACCGACACATAAATGCACCCGGGGTTAAATCAATCGTGGAAATCACTTGAGACCCCAAACTTGAGTAATACTCGAAAAGCGGGCGAGAATCATTAAGCTGCAAATCTTGATGACCAACACGTAAGCACACTTTGGGGTTCGACAACCATAAATCACTTTGGGACCACAAAGCGGTGAGTAATAGTCAAAAAGCAGGTCGAGAATCGTGAAAAGCTGTGAGTGTTGATGCCAGACTCATAAGCGCACATCGTCGGGTTAGTTAAGCTGTAGAAATCACTCAAAACCCCAAAGCGTGAGTAATAGTCCACAAGCGGGCGAATCGGCAAAAAGCTGTGAGTGTTGATGACCGACACGTAAAAGCGCACCTTAGGGTTCAACAACTATAAATCTCTTAGGGACCCCAAAGCGGTGAGTAATAGTGCCACGAAAAGGGTCGGAATTGGCCAAAGCGTGAGTGTTGATGCGGAAGCGTAAATTCACCCGAGGATCGTCAATCGTGGAAATCGCTCTGGGACCCCAAAGCTGTGAGTAATAGTGCATAAGCGGACAGAATCGGCCAAAATTGTGAGTGTTGATGACCGACATGTAAATCGCCCCCAGGTTCGCCAATCTTGAAATCACTTGAACACAAAAGCGAGTAATAGTCCAAAAGCGGGCGAATCGATTAAGCTGTGATTGTTATTGACCAACATGTAAGCGTACCTTGGGGTTTGACAACCATGGAAATCGTTTGGGACCCCAAAGCGGTGAGTAATAGTCCATGAGGCGGGGCAGAATCAACAAAAACCGCGATTGTTGATGATCGACACGTCGCGCACCCAGGGTTCGTCAAGCGTGAAAATCACTCGGGAGCCCAAAGCGGTGAGTAATAGTGAGCAAGCGGACGAGAATCGGCCAAAATTGGGAGTGTTGATGACCGACACGTAAATGCACCTCGGGGTTCGTCAATCGTGGAAATCACTTTGGGACTCCCAAAATTGAGTAATAGTCGAAGAGCGGGCGAGAATCATTAAAGCTGCAGTCTTGATGACCAACACGTAAGCACACTTTGGGGTTCGACAACCATGGAAATCGCTTTGGGACCACAAAGCGGTGAGTAATAGTCCATGAAGCGGGTCAGAATCGACAACAAATCCAGTGTTGATGACCAACACATAGCGCACCTTGAGGGGTTGTTAATCGAGGAAATCACTCCAAGATCCCAAAGCGGTGAGTAATAGTCCATGAAATGGGCGAATCGACAAAAACTATGAGTGTTGATGACCGATCGTAAAGCGCACCTTGAGGGTTCAACAACTATAAATCTCTTGGGACCCCAATCGGTGAGTAATAGTCCCAAGCGAATTGAAATTGGCCAAAAGCTGTGAGTGTTGACAGCGGACACGTAAATGCACCCGAGGATCGTCAATCGTGGAAATCGCTCTGGGACCCAAAAGCAGTGAGTAATAGTGCATAAAGCGGATGAGAATCGGCCAAAATTGTGAGTGTTGTTGACCGACACGTAAGCGCACCCCAGGTTCGTCAATCTTGGAAATCACTTTGGGACCCCAAAGCTGAGTAATAGTCAAAAAGCGGGCGAGAATCGACCCAAACTCGATTGTTGCTAACCGACCGTAAGCGCATCTTGGGGTTTGACAACCATGGAAATGGCCGGGACCCCAAGCGGTGAGTAATAGTCCCGCAAGCAGGCGGAATCGAAAAAGCTGCGAGTGTTGATAACCGACACGTCGCGCACCCGGGGTTCGTCAATCATGAAAATCACTCCGGGACCCCAAAGCGGTGAGTAATAGTGCACGAAATGAACGGTCGGCCAAAATTTGGAGTGTTGATGACCGACACAAGCGCACCCAGGGTTCGTCAATCGTGGAAATCACTTCGAGACCCCAAACTTGAGTAATACTCGAAGAAACGGGCCAGAATAGGCCCAAACTGCGAGTCTTGATGACCAACACGTAAGCACACTTTGGGGTTCGACAACCATGGAAATCACTTTGGGACCACAAAACGGTGAGTAATAGTCCAAGAAACGGGTCAGAATCGACGAAAACTATGAGTGTTGATGACAGACTCATAAACGCACATCGGGGTTAGATTAAGCATGAAATCACTCAAAACCCCAAAGCGTGAGTAATAGTCCATGAAAGCGGGCCGAATCGGGCAAAAGCTGTGAGTGTTGATGACCGACACGTAAAGCGCACCTTAGGGTTCCACAACTATAAATCTCTTAGGGACCCCAAAGCGGTGAGTAATAGTGCCACGAAAAGGGTGAATTGGCCAAAAGCTGTGAGTGTTGCAGCGGAAGCGTAAATGCACCCGAGCATCGTCAATCGTGGAAATCGCTCTGGGACCCCAAAGCTGTGAGTAATAGTGCAAGCGGACAAGAATCGGCCAAAATTGTGAGTGTTGATGACCGAGCATATAAGCATACAGGTTAGCCAATCTTGAAATCACTTGAACACCAAAAGCTGAGTAATAGTCCAAAAGCGGGCGAGAATCGACCCAAAGCTGTGATTGTTGTTGACCAACACATAAGCGCACCTTAGGGTTTGACAACCATGGAAATCACTTTGGGACCCCAAAGCGGTGAGTAATAGTCCACGAGGCGGGCAGAATCAACAAAACGCAATTGTTGATGATCAACACGTAAACGCACCCGGGGTTAAGTCAATCGTGAAAATCACTCAGGACCCAAAGCGGTGAGTAATAGTGAGCAAGCGGACGAGAATCGGCCAAAATTGGGAGTGTTGATGACCGACACGTCGCGCACCGGGGTTAGTCAATCATGGAAATCACTTTGGGACCCCAAAATTGAGTAATAGTCGAAGAGGCGGGCGAGAATCATTAAAGCTGCGAGTCTTGATGACCAACACGTAAGCACACTTTTGGGGTTCGACAACCATGGAAATCGCTTTGGGACCACAAAGCGGTGAGTAATAGTCCACGAAGCAGGTCGAGAATCGACAACAACTCCAGTGTTGATGGTGACACATAAACACACCTTAGGGTTTGTTAATCGTGGAAATCACTCCAAGGTCCCAAAGCAGTGAGTAATAGTCCATGAAATGGGCGAATCGGCAAAAACTATGAGTGTTGATGACCCGACACGTAAGCGCACCTAGGGTTCAACAACTATAAATCTCTTGGGACCCCAATACGGTGAGTAATAGTCCAAGCAGGTCAGAATTGGCCAAAAGCTGTGAGTGTTGATGACGGACACGTAAATGCACCCGAGGATCGTCAATCGTGGGAATCGCTCTGGGACCCAAAAGCAGTGAGTAATAGAGCATGAAAGCGGATAAGAATCGGCCAAAATTGTGAGTCTTGTTGACCGACCGTAGCGCACCCACAGGTTTCGTCAATCTTGGAAATCACCGGGACCCCAAAAGCTGAGTAATAGTCAAAGCGGGCGAATCGGCCCAAACTACGATTGTTGCTAACCGACACGTAAGCGCATCTTGGGGTTTGACAACCATGGAAATCAACGGGACCCCCAAGCGGTGAGTAATAGTCCACAAGCGGGCGAGAATCGAAAAAAGCTGCAGTGTTGATAACCAAACACGTAAGCGCACCAGGGTTCGTCAATCATGAAAATCACTCGGGACCCCAAAGCGGTGAGTAATAGTGCAGAAATGAACGATCGGCCAAAATTTGGAGTGTTGATGACCGACACATAAGCGCACCCCAGGTTCGTCAATCGTGAAATCACTTGAGACCCCAAAATTGAGTAATACTCGAAGAAAGCGGGCGAATCGGCCCAAAGCTGTGAGTCTTGATGACCAACACGTAAGCACACTTTGGGGTTCGACAACCACGGAAATCACTTTGGGACAACAAAGCGGTGAGTAATAGTCCAAAAAGCGGGTCGAGAATCAACAAAAACTGCGAGTGTTGATGGCCAGACTCATAAGCGCTTTGTCGAGGTTAGTTATAGTAGAAATCACTCAAAACCCCAAAGCGTGAGTAATAGTCCACGAAAGCGGGCCGAATCGGCAAAAACTGTGAGTGTTGATGACCGACACGTAAGCGCACCTTAGGGTTCAACAACTCGGAAATCTCTTAGGGACCCCAAAGCGGTGAGTAATAGTGCGAAAAGAATTGGAATTGGCCAAAAGCTGTGAGTGTTGGCAATGAAGCGTAAATTCACCGAGGATCGTCAATCGTGGAAATCGCTCTGGGACCCCAAAGCTGTGAGTAATAGTGCATGAAGCGGAAAAGAATCGGCCAAAATTGTGAGTGTTGATGAGCGACATATAAGCATACAGGTTCGTCAATGTGGAAATCACTTGAACACCAAAAGCTGAGTAATAGTGCAGAAAGCAGGGAGAATCATTAAGCTGTGATTGTTGTTGACCAACACGTAAATGCACCTTGAGGTTTGACAACCATGGAAATCGCTTTGGGACCCCAAAGCGGTGAGTAATAGTCCATGAGGCGGGCAGAATCAACAAAAACCGCGATTGTTGATGATCGACGTAAAGCGCATCCGGGGTTCGTCAATCGTGAAAATCACTCAGGGAGCCCAAAGCGGTGAGTAATAGTGAGCAAGCGGACCAGAATCGGCCAAAATTGGGAGTGTTGATGACCGACACGTAAACGCACCACGGGGTTCGTCAATCATGGAAATCACTTTGGGACCCCCAAAATTGAGTAATAGTCAAAGAGACGGGCCAGAATCGGTCCAAACTGCGAGTCTTGATGACCAACACGTAAGCACACTTTTGGGGTTCGACAACCATGGAAATCGCTTTGGGACCACAAAACGGTGAGTAATAGTCCACGAAATGGGTCAGCATCGACAACAACTCCGAGTGTTGATGACCGACACATAAACGCACCTTGGGGTTTGTTAATCGTGGAAATCACTCCAAGATCCCAAAATAGTGAGTAATAGTCCATGAAATGGGCCAGAATCGGCAAAAACTATGAGTGTTGATGACCGACACGTAAGCGCACCTTGGGTTCAACAACTATGGAAATCTCTTGGGACCCCAATATGGTGAGTAATAGTCCACAAGCAGGTCGAGAATTGGCCAAAACTGTGAGTGTTCACGACGGACACGTAAATGCACCCCAGGGATCGTCAATCGTGGAAATCGCTCTGGGACCCAAAAACAGTGAGTAATAGTGCATGAAACGGATAAGAATCGGCCAAAATTGTGAGTGTTGTTGACCGACACGTAAACGCACCCCTAGGTTCGTCAATCTTGGAAATCACTTTGGGCCCCAAAGCTGAGTAATAGTCAAGAAAGCGGGCGAGAATCGACCCAAACTACGATTGTTGCTAACCGACACGTAAGCGCATCTTGGGGTTTGACAACCATGGAAATCGCCGGGACCCCCAAGCGGTGAGTAATAGTCCGAAAGCGGGCAGAATCGAAAAAAAGCTGCGAGTGTTGATAACCAAACAACGTCGCGCACCCGGGTTCGTCAATCATGAAAATCACTCCGGGACCCCAAAGCGGTGAGTAATAGTGCACAAAATGAACGGTCGGCGAAATTTGGAGTGTTGATGACCGACACATAGCGCGCCCGGGGTTAAATCAATCGTGGAAATCACTTGAGACCCCAAAATTGAGTAATACTCGAAGAAACGGGCCAGAATCGGCCCAAACTGCGAGTCTTGATGACCAACACGTAAGCACACTTTGGGGTTCAACAACCATGGAAATCACTTTGGGACCACAAAGCGGTGAGTAATAGTCAAAGCGGGTGAGAATCAACAAAAACTGCAGTGTTGATAGCGGACTCATAAGCGCTTATCGGGGTTAGATTAACAGTAGAAATCACTCCAAAACCCCAAAGCTGTGAGTAATAGTCCATGAAAGCAGGCCAAATCGGCAAAAATTGTGAGTGTTGATGGCCAAACCGTAAGCGCACCTTGGGGTTCAACAACTACGGAAATCTCTTAGGGACCCCAAAGCGGTGAGTAATAGTGCCACGAAAAAGGGTGAATTGGCCAAAAGCTGTGAGTGTTGTGATGGAAGCGTAAATTCACCCGAGGATCGTCAATCGTGGAAATCGCTCTGGTACCCCAAAGCTGTGAGTAATAGTGCGAAAGCGGAAAGAATCGGCCAAAATTGTGAGTGTTGATGACCGACATATAAGCGCATACAGGTTCGTAATCTTGGAAATCACTTGAACACCAAAAGCGAGTAATAGTCGAAAAAGCGGGCGAATCGACCCAAACTGTGATTGTTGTTGACCAACACGTAAACGCACCATGGGGTTTGACAACCATGGAAATCGCTTTGGGACCCCAAAACGGTGAGTAATAGTCCATGAGACGGGCCAGAATCAAAAAAAAAACCGCGATTGTTGATGATCAACACGTAAACGCACCCCGGGGTTCGTCAATCGTGAAAATCACTCCGGGAGCCCAAAACAGTGAGTAATAGTGAACGAAACGGACCAGAATCGGCCAAAATTGGGAGTGTTGATGACCGACATAAACGCACCTCGGGGTTCGTCAATCGTGGAAATCACTTTGGGACCCCCAAAATTGAGTAATAGTCGAAGAGACGGGCCAGAATCGGCCCAAACTGCGAGTCTTGATGACCAACACGTAAGCACACTTTTGGGGTTCGACAACCATGGAAATCGCTTTGGGACCACAAAATGGTGAGTAATAGTCCCAAAGCAGGTCAGAATCGACAACAACTCCAGTGTTGATGACCGACACATAAGCATACGTTGGGGTTTGTTATTGTCGTGGAAATCGCTCCAAGATCCCAAAGCGGTGAGTAATAGTCCATGAAATGGGCGAGAATCGGCAAAAACTATGAGTGTTGATGACCAACCGTAAAGCGCACCTGTAGGGTTCAACAGCTATGGAAATCTCTTGGGACCCCAAAGCGGTGAGTAATAGACCACGAAAGCAGGTCGAAATTGGCCAAAAGCTGTGAGTGTTGATGGCGGACACGTAAATGCACCCCAGGGATCGTCAATCGTCGAAATCGCTCTGGGACCCAAAAACAGTGAGTAATAGTGCATGAAACGGATAAGAATCGGCCAAAATTGTGAGTGTTGTTGACCGACACGTAAACGCACCCCTGGGTTCGTCAATCTTGGAAATCACTACGGGACCCCAAAACTGAGTAATAGTCAAAAGCGGGCGAGAATCGGCCAAACTCGATTGTTGCTAACCGACCGTAAGCGCATCTTGGGGTTTGACAACCGTGAAATAACCGGGACCCCCAAACGGTGAGTAATAGTCCATGAAACAGGCCAGAATCGAAAGAAACTGCGAGTGTTGATGACCGACACGTAAACGCACCCCGGGGTTCGTCAATCATGAAAATCACTCCGGGACCCCAAAACGGTGAGTAATAGTGCGAAATGAACCAGAATCGGCCAAAATTTGGAGTGTTGATGACCGACACATACGCGCACCCAGGGGTTAAATCAATCGTGGAAATCACTTCGAGACCCCAAAATTGAGTAATACTCGAAGAAAGCGGGCGAGAATCATTAAGCTGCGAGTCTTGATGACCAACACGTAAGCACACTTTGGGGTTCGACAACCATGGAAATCGCTTTGGGACCACAAACCGGTGAGTAATAGTCCACGAAACGGGTCAGAATCGACAAAAACCGTGAGTGTTGATGACCAACACATAAATGAACCTCGGGGTTTGTTAATCATAGAAATCACTCCAAGACCCCAAAACAGTGAGTAATAGTCCATGAAATGGGCCAGAATAAACAAAAGCTGTATTTGTTGATGGCCCGACACGTATGTGCACCTTAGGGTTCAACAACTATAAATCTCTTGGGACCCCAAAGCGGAGATTAATAGTCCACAAGCAGGTCATAATTGGCTAAAACTATGAATGTTAGCAGCGGACACATAAATGCACCCGGTGATCGTCAATCGTGGAAATCGCTCTGGGGCCCCAAAATAGTGAGTAATAGTGCATAAAATGGACAAGAATCAGCAAAAGTTGTGGGCGTTCATGACCGACACGTAAACGCAACCCTGGGTTCGTCAATCTTGGAAAACACTTAAGGACCCCAAAATTGAGTAATAGTCCATGAAACAGGCCAGAATCGACAAAAACCACGAGTGTCGATGACCGGCATGTAAACGCACCCTAGGGTTCATCAATCGTGAAAATCACTCCAGGACCTCAATATGGTGAGTAACAGTCCAAGAAACGAGCAAGAATCAGCCAAAAATGCCAGTGTTGATGACCGACACGTAAACGCACCCCGAGGTTCGTCAATCGTGAAAATCACTCCAGGACCCCAAAATAGTGAGTAATAGTGCACGAAAAGGACCAGAATCGGCCAAAATTGGGAGTGTTGATGACCGACACGTAAACGCATCCCGGGGTTCGTCAATCGTGGAAATCACTTCAGGACCCGAAAATTGAGTAATAGTCGAAGAAACGGGCCAGAATCAGTCCAAACTGTGAGTCTTGATGACCACCACGTAAGCACCCTTTGGGGTTCGACTACCATGGAAATCGCTTTGGGACCACAAAACGGTGAGTAATAGTCCATGAAACGGTCAGAATCGACAAAAACCGCGAGTGTTGATGACCGGCACATAAACGCACCTCGGGGTTCGTTAATCGTGGAAATCACTCCAAGACCCCAAAACAGTGATTAATAGTCCACGAAACGGGCCAGAATCGGCAAAAACTGTGAGTGTTGATGACCGACACGTAAGCGCACCTTAGGGTTCAACAACTATGGAAATCTCTTCGGGACCCCAAAATAGTGAGTAATAGTCCACGAAACGGGTCAGAATTGGCCAAAACTGTGAGTGTTAACGACGGACACAAAAATGCACCCCGGTGATCGTCAATCGTGGAAATCGCTCTGGGACCCCAAAACATTGAGTAATAGTGCATGAAATGGACAAGAATCGGCAAAAGTTGTGAGTGTTCAAGACCAGAGAGTAGCGCACCCACAGGTTAAATCAATCTTGGAAAACACTTGAGGACCCCAAAAGCTGAGTAATAGTCCATGAAAGCGGGCGAGAATCGGCGAAAACCTTGAGTGTCGATGGCCGATATATACGCACCCAGGGTTAATCAATCGTGAAAATCACTCGGGACCTCAAAATGGTGAGCAATAGTCAAAAGCGGGCTAGAAATCAGCCAAAAATCACAGTGTTGATGACCGACCGTAAGCACACCTTGTGTTGTTCAACAACTATGGAAATCGCCGGGACCCCAAAGCGGTGAGTAATAGTCCATGAAAGCGGGCGAATCGAAAAAGCTGCGAGTGTTGATGGCCAGACATATAGCGCACCCGGGGTTCGTCAATCGTGAAAATCACCGGGACCCCAAAGCGGTGAGTAATAGTGCGAAAGCGGACCAGAATCGGCCATAATTGGGAGTGTTGATAACCGACACCGTGAAGCGCACCACAGGGTTGTTCGTCAATCGTGGAAAATCACTTGGGACCCCAAAATTGAGTAATAGTCGAAGAAAGCAGGCGAGAATCGACCCAAGCTGCGAGTCTTGATGACCAACACGTAAGCACACATTGGGGTTCGACAACCATGGAAATCACTTTGGGACCACAAAGCGGTGAGTAATAGTCAAAAAGCGGGTCGAGAATCGACAAAAGCTGCGAGTGTTGATGACAGACTCATAAGCGCACATCGGGGTTAGTTAAGCTGTAGAAATCACTCCAAAACCCCAAAGCGTGAGTAATAGTCCACAAGCGGGCCGAATCGGCAAAAAGCTGTGAGTGTTGATGCCGACAAGTGGCGCACATTGGGGTTCAACAACTATAAATCTCTTAGGGAACCCAAAGCGGTGAGTAATAGTGCACGAAAAGGTGGAATTGGCCAAAGCTGTGAGTGTTGGCAGCGGAAGCGTAAATTCACCCGAGGATCGTCAATCGTGGAAATCGCTCTGGGACCCCAAAGCTGTGAGTAATAGTGCAAAGCGGACAAGAATCGGCCAAAATTGTGAGTGTTGATGACCGACATATAGCAGCATACAGGTTCGTAATCTTGAAATCACTTGAACACCAAAAGCGAGTAATAGTCAAAAGCGGGCAGAATCGACCCAAAGCTGTGATTGTTGTTGACCAACACGTAAAGCGCACCTTAGGGTTTGACAACCAAGGAAATCGCTTTGGGACCCCAAAACGGTGAGTAATAGTCCATGAGACGGGCCAGAATCAACAAAAACCGCGATTGTTGATGATCAACACGTAAACGCACCCCGGGGTTCGTCAATCGTGAAAATCACTCCGGGAGCCCAAAACAGTGAGTAATAGTGAACGAAACGGACCAGAATCGGCCAAAATTGGGAGTGTTGATGACCGACACATAAACGCACCTCGGGGTTCGTCAATCGTGGAAATCACTTTGGGACCCCCAAAATTGAGTAATAGTCGAAGAGACGGGCCAGAATCGGCCCAAACTGCGAGTCTTGATTACCAACACGTAAGCACACTTTTGGGGTTCGACAACCATGGAAATCGCTTTGGGACCACAAAACGGTGAGTAATAGTCCACGAAACGGGTCAGAATCGACAACAACTCCGAGTGTTGATGACCGACACGTAAACACACCTTGGGGTTTGTTAATCGTGGAAATCACTCCAAGATCCCAAAACAGTGAGTAATAGTCCATGAAATGGGCCAGAATCGGCAAAAACTATGAGTGTTGATGACCGACACGTAAGCGCACCTTGGGGTTCAACAACTATGGAAATCTCTTCGGGACCCCAATACGGTGAGAAATAGTCCACGAAAGCAGGGTGAAATTGGCCAAAAGCTGTGAGTGTTGACAGCGGACACGTAAATGCACCCGAGGATCGTCAATCTTGGAAATCGCTCTGGGACCCAAAAGCGGTGAGTAATAGTGCATGAAGCGGATAAGAATCGGCCAAAATAGTGAGTGTTGTTGACCGACACGTAGCGCGCACCCAGGTTCGTCAATCTTGAAATCACTTGGGACCCCAAAGCGTGTAATAGTCAAAAGCGGGCGAGAATCGACCCAAACTCGATTGTTGCTAACCGACCGTAAGCGCATCTTGGGGTTTGACAACCATGAAAATCGCCGGGACCCAAGCGGTGAGTAATAGTCCATGAAGCGGGCGAGAATCGAAAAAAGCTGCGAGTGTTGATAGCAAACACGTCAATGCACGGGTTCATCAATCATGAAAATCACTCGGGACCCCAAAGCGGTGAGTAATAGTGCGAAATGAACGATCGGCCAAAATTTGGAGTGTTGATGACCAACACATAAGCGCACCGGGGTTCGTCAATCGTGGAAATCACTTCGAGACCCCAAAATTGAGTAATACTCGAAGAAACGGGCCAGAATTGGCCCAAGCTGCAGATCTTGATGACCAACACGTAAGCACACTTTGGGGTTCGACAACCATGGAAATCACTTTGGGACCACAAACGGTGAGTAATAGTCCGAAGCAGGTCGAGAATCGACAAAAACATGAGTGTTGATGGCCGACACATAGCGCACCTCGGGGTTAATTAATCATAGAAATCACTCCAAGACCCCAAAGCAGTGAGTAATAGTCCATGAAATGGGCGAGAATAAACAAAAAGCTGTATATTGTTGATGGCCGACACGTATGTGCACCTTAGGGTTCAACAACTATAAATCTCTTGGGACCCCAAAGCGGAGTAATAGTCCGCAAGCAGGTCGAAATTGGCCAAAGCTGTGAATGTTAACAGCGGACACATAAATGCACCCGGTGATCGTCAATCGTGGAAATCGCTCTGGGGCCCCAAAGCGGTGAGTAATAGTGCATGAAATGGACAAGAATCAGCAAAAGTTGTGGCGTTCATGACCGACACGTAAGCGCACCCCAGGTTCGTCAATCTTGGAAAACACTTAGAACCCCAAAATTGAGTAATAGTCCATGAAGCAGGCCTGATCGACAAAAACCACAGTGTCGATGACCGGCATTTAAGCGCCCAGGGTTCATCAATCGTGAAAATCACTCTGGGACCTCAAAATGGTGAGTAATTGTCAAGAAATGAGCCAAAATCAGCCAAAAATGCGGTGTTGATGGCCAAACGTAAGCGCGCGAGGTTAAGTCAATCGTGAAAATCACTCGGGACCCCAAAGCGGTGAGTAATAGTGCGAAAAGGACGAGAATCGGCCAAAATTGGGAGTGTTGATGACCGACCGTAAAGCGCATCCGGGGTTAAATCAATCGTGGAAATCACTTCGGGAACCCAAAATTGAGTAATAGTCGAAGAAACGGGCCAGAATCGGTCCAAACTGTGAGTCTTGATGACCAACACGTAAGCACACTTTGGGGTTCGACCACCATGGAAATCGCTTTGGGACCACAAAACGGTGAGTAATAGTCCATGAAACGATCAGAATCGACAAAAACCGCGAGTGTTGATGACCGGCACATAAACGCACCTCGGGGTTCGTTAATCGTGGAAATCACTCCAAGACCACAAAACAGTGAGTAATAGTTCACGAAACGGGCCAGAATCGGCAAAAACTATGAGTGTTGATGACTGACACGTAAGCGCACCTTGGGGTTCAACAACTATGGAAATCTCTTCGCGACCCCAAAATAGTGAGTAATAGTCCACGAAACGGGTCAGAATTGGCGAAAACTGTGAGTGTTAACGATGGACACATAAATGCACCCCGGTGATCGTCAATCGTGGAAATCGCTCTGGGACCCCAAAACATTGAGTAATAGTGCATGGAATGGACAAGAATCGGCAAAAGTTGTGAGTGTTCAAGACCGAGACGTAAACGCATCCCTGGGTTCGTCAATCTTGGAAAACACTTCAGGACCCCAAAACTGAGTAATAGTCCATGAAACGGGCCAGAATCGACAAAAACCGAGAGTGTCGATGACCGACATGTAAACGCACCCCGGGGTTCGTCAATCGTGAAAATCACTCCGGGACCTCAAAATGGTGAGTAATAGTCCAAGAAATGGGCTAGAATCGGCCAAAAAATGCGAGTGTTGATGACCGACACGTAAGCATACCTTGGGGTTCAACAACTATGGAAATCGCTTCGGGACCCCAAAACAGTGAGTAATAGACCATGAAATGGGTATGAATTAGCCAAAAGCTGTGAGTGTTGGCAGCGGACACGTAAAGCGCGCCGGGAGTGCATGTCGTGGAAATCGCTCTGGGACCCCAAAGCAGTGAGTATAGTGCGAAAGCGGACGAGAATCAGCCTAAATTGTGAGTGTTGATGACCAAACACGTAAGCGCACCCGGGGTTTGTCAATCGTGGAAATCACTTCGGGACTTCAAAACTAAGTAATAGTCCAAGAAACGGGCCAGAATCGGCCCAAACTATGATTGTTGCTGACAGACAAGTAAATGCACATTGGGGTTTGACAACCATGGAAATCGCTCTGGGACCCCAAAACAGTGAGTAATAGTCCACGAAACGGGCCAGAATCGAAAAAACCGACACGTAAACGCACCCCGGGGTTCGTCAATCGTGAAAATCACTGCGGGACCCCAAAAGAGTGAGTAATTGGGAGTGTTGATGACCGACACGTAAACGCACCCCCGGGTTCGTCAATCGTGGAAATCACTTTGGGACCCCAAAATTGTGTAATAGTCGAAGAAACGGGCCAGAATCGGCCCAAACTGCGGGTCTTGATGACCAACACGTAAGCACACTTTGGGGTTCGACAACCATGGAAATCGCTTTGGGACCACAAAACGGTGAGTAATAGTCCATGAAATGGGTCAGAATCGACAAAAACCGCGAGTGTTAATGACTGACACATAAACGCACCTCGGGGTTCGTTAATTGTGGAAATCACTCGTAGACCCCAAAACAGTGAGTAATAGTCCACGAAACGGGCCAGAATCGGCAAAAACTGTGAGTGTTGATGACCGACACGTAGGCGCACCTTGGGGTTCAACAACTATGGAAATCTCTTCGGGACCCCAAAACGGTGAGTAATAGTCCACGAAACGGGTCAGAATTGGCCAAAATTGTGAGTGTTAACGACGGACACATAAATGCACCCCCGGGATCGTCAATCGTCGAAATCACTTTGGGACCCCAAAACAGTGAGTAATGGTGCACGAAATGGACAAGAATCGGCCAAAATTTTGAGTGTTCATGACCGACACCTAAATGCACCCCTGGGTTCGTCAATCTTGGAAAACACACCAGGACCCCAAAACTGAGTAATAGTCCAAGAAACGGGCCAGAATCGGTCCAAACTGCCATTGTTGCTGACCGGCACATAAACGCACCTTGGGGTTTGACAACCATGGAAATCGCTTCAGGACCTCAAAACGGTGAGTAATAGTCCATGAAACGGGCCAGAATCGACAAAAACCATGAGTGTCGATCAACGACATATAAGCGCACCACAGGTTAAGTCAATCATGAAAATCACTCGGGACCCCAAGCGGTGAGTAATAGTCAAAGCAGGCTAAAATCAGCCAAAATGGGCGTGTTGATGGCCCGACACGTAAAGCGCAACAGGGTTCAACAACTATGGAAATCTCTTCGGGACCCCAAAACGATGAGTAATAGTCCACGAAATGGGTAAGAATTGGCCAAAACTGTGAGTGTTGACGACGGACAGGTAAACACACCCAGGGGATCGTCAATCGGGGAAATCACTCTGGGACCTCCAAAACAATGAGTATAGTGCACGAAATGGACCAGAATCAACATAAATTGTGAGTCTTGATGAGCGACACGTAAAGCGCACACGGGGTTAAATCAATTGTGGAAATCACCGGGACTCAAAGCTGTAATTGTCAAAAGCGGGCGAGAATCATTAAAGCTGCGATTGTTGCAAATAGACACGTAAACACCCCTTGGGGTTTGACAACCATGGAAATCGCTTCGGGAACCCAAAACAATGAGTAATAGTCCACGAAACGGGCCAGAATCGAAATAAACCGCGAGTGTTGATGACTGACATGTAAACGCACCCTGCGGTTCGTCAATCGTGAAAATCACTCTGGGACCCCAAAACAGTGAGTAATAGTGCATGAAACGGACCAGAATCGGCCAAAATTGGGAGTGTTGATGACCGACCGTCGCGCACCGAGAATGCGTCAATCATGGAAATCATTTTGGGACCCTAAAACTGAGTAATAGTCGAACATCGGGCCAGAATCGGCCCAAACTGCGAGTCTTGATGGTCGACACAGAAGCACACTTTGGGGTTCGACAACCATGGAAATCGCTTTGGGACCACAAAACGGTGAGTAATAGTCCATGAAATGGGTCTGAATCGACAACAGCCGCGAGTGTTGATGACTGACACATCAACGCACCTCGGGGTTCGTTAATCGTGGAAATCACTCCGGGACCCCAAAACGGTGAGTAATAGTCCACGAAACGGGCCAGAATCGGCAAAAACTATGGCGTTGATGACCAGCATGTAAGCACACCTTGGGGTTCAACAAATATGGAAATTGCTTGGGACCCCAAAGCGGTGAGTAATAATCCACGAAGCAGGTCAGAATTGGCCAAAGCTGTGAGTGTTGATGGTGACACGTAAATGCACCCAGGATCATCAATCATGGAAACGCTCTGGGACCCCAAAGCGGTGAGTAGTAGTGCAAGCGAACAAGAATCGGCCAAATTGTGAGTGTTCATGACCCACACCTAAGCGCACCCCAGGTTCGTCAATCTTGGAAATCACTTGGGACCCCAAAAGCTGAGTAATAGTAAAGCGGCCAGAATCGGTCCAAAGCTGCGATTGTTGCTAACCGACACGTAAGCGCCTTGGGGTTTGACAACCACGAAATCGCTTAGGAACCCCAAGCGGTGAGTAATAGTCCATAAAGCGGGCAGAATCAGCGAAAACATGAGTGTTGATGACCGACTCATAGCGCACCTTAGGGTTTGACAACCATGGAAATCGCTTTGGGACCACAAAACGGTAAGTAATAGTTCTCGAACTGGGTCAGAATCGACAAAAACCGCGAGTGTCGATGACCAACACATAAACGCACCTCGGGGTTCGTTAATCGTGGAAATCACTCCAAGACCCCAAAACAGTGAGTAATAGTCCTCGAAACGGGCCAGAATCGGTAAAACTATAAGTGTTCATGACCGACACGTAAGCGCACCATGGGGTTCAAGAACTATGGAAATCGCTTCGGGATCCCAAAACGGTGAGTAATAGTCCACGAAATGGGTAAGAATTGGCCAAAAATGTGAGTGTTGATGATTGACACGTAAACGCACCCCGGGAATCGTCAATCATGGAAATCGCTCTGGGACCCCAAAACAGTGAGTAATAGTGCACGAAACGGACCAGAATTAGCCTAAATTGTGAGTGTTGATGACCAACACGTAAATGCACCAGGGTTAAATCAGCAGTGGAAATCACCGGACCTCCAAAACTGCGTAATAGTCAAGAAATGGGCGAATCATTAAGCTGCAATTTTGTTGCGGAACCGTAAACACCCTTAGGGTTTGACAACCATGGAAATCGCTTGAGAGCCCAAAGCGATGAGTAATAGTCCATGAAGCGGGCGAGAATCGAAAAAAAGCGAGTGTTGATGACCAAACAACGTCGCGCACCGGGGTTAAATCAATCGTGAAAATCACTTTGGGACCCCAAAACATAGAGTAATAGTGCACGAAATGGACCAGAATCGGCCAAAATTGGGAGTGTCGATGACCGACACGTAAACGCACCATAGGGTTCGTCAATCGTGGAAAACACTTCGGAACCCCAAAATTGAGTAAGAGTCGAAGAAACGGCCCAGAATCGGCCCAAACTGCGAGTCTTGATGACCCATAAGCACTATTTGGGGTTCGACAACCTTGGAAATCGCTTTGGGACCACAAAACGGTGAATAATAGTCCACGAAACGGGTCAGAATCGACAAAAACCGCGAGTGTTGATGATCGACACATAAACGCACCTTGGGGTTCAACAACTCCGGAAATCTCTTCGGGACCCCAAAACGGTGAGTAATAGTCCACGAAACGGGTCAGAATTGGCCAAAACTGTGAGTGTTAACGACGGACACATAAATGCACCCCGGGGATCGTCAATCATGGAAATCGATTTGGGACCCCAAAATAGTGAGTAATAGTCCACGAAATGGACAAGAATCGGCCAAAATTGTGAGTGTTCATGACCGACGCGTAAACGCACCCCTGGGTTCGTCAATCTTGGAAAACACTTCAGGACCCCAAAACTAAGTAATAGTCAAAAGCGGGCGAATCGGTCCAAGCTGTGATTATTCTTGACAAACCGTAAATGCACCTTGGGGTTTGACAACCATGGAAATCGCTTCGGGACCTCAAAACAGTTAGGAATAGTCCATGAAATGTGCCAGAATCGACAAAAACCGCGAGCGTCGATGACCGACATGTAAACGCACCCTGGGGTTCGTCAATCGTGAAAATAACTCTGGGACCCCAAAACAGTGAGTAATAGTCTAAGAAACGGGCCAGAATCGGCAAAAACTATATTTATTGATGACCGACATGGAAATTGCCGGGACCCCAAAGCGGTGATAATAATCCGAAAGCAGGTTAGAATTGGCCAAAAGCTGTGAGTGTTGACGGTGACACGTAAATGCACCCGGGATCGTCAATCGTGGAAACGCTCTGGGACCCCAAAGCGGTGAGTAATAGTGCCGAAAGCGGACAAGAATCGGCCAAAATTGTGAGTGTTCATGACCGACACCTAAACGCACCCCTGGGTTCATCAATCTTGGAACTCACTTCGGGACCCCAAAACTGAGTAATAGTGGAAACGGGCCAGAATCGTCCAAACTGCGATTGTTGCTGACCGACACGTAAACGCACCTTGGGGTTTGACAACCACAGAAATCGCTTTGGAACCCCAAACGGTGAGTAATAGTCCATGAAACGGGCCAGAATCGACGAAAACCGCAAGTGTTGATGACCGCTACATAAACGCACCTTGGGGTTTGACAACCATGGAAATCGCTTTGGGACCACAAAACGGTAAGTAATAGTCCACAAAATGGGTCAGAATCGACAAAAACCGCGAGTGTCGATGACCAACACATAAACGCACCTCGGGGTTCGTTAATCGTGGAAATCACTCCAAGACCCCAAAACAGTGAGTAATAGTCCTCGAAACGGGCCAGAATCGGCAAAAACTATGAGTGTTGATGACCGACACGTAAGCGCACCATGGGGTTCAACAACTATGAAATAAACACGGACCCCAAAATGGTGAGTAGTAGTCCACGAAATGGGTAAGAATTGGCCAAAACTGTGAGTGTTGATGACGGACACGTAAACGCACCTCGGGAATAGTCAATCTAGGAAATCGCTCTGGGACCCCAAAGGCGGTGAGTAATAGTGCAAGCGGACCAGAATCAGCCTAAATTGTGAGTGTTGATTACCGACCGTAAACTCACCCGGGGTTCGTCGATCGTGGAAATCACTTGGGACCTCAAAAGCGAGTAATAGTCAAGAAATGGGCGAATCATTAAGCTGCAATTCTGTTGTGAGACGGTAAACACCCTTGGGTTTGACAACCATGGAAATCGCTTCGGGACCCCAAAACGGTGGGTAATAGTCCACGAAACGGGCTAGAATCGAAAAAAACCGCGAGTGTTGATGACCGACACGTAAACGCACCCCGGGGTTCGTCAATCGTGAAAATCACTTTGGGACCCCAAAACAGAGAGTAATAGTGCACGAAATGGACAAGAATCGGCCAAAATTGGGTGTGTTGATGACCGACCCATAAACGCACCACAGGGTTCGTCAATCGTGGAAATCACTTCGGGACCCCAAAATTGAGTAATAGTCGAACAAACGGCCCAGAATAGGCCCAAACGGCGAGTCTTGATGACCCATAAGCACTATTTGGGGTTCGACAACCATGGAAATCGCTTTGGGACCACAAAACGGTGAGTAATAGTCCACGAAACGGGTCAGAATCGACAAAAACCGCAAGTGTTGATGACCGACACATAAACGCACCTTGGGGTTCAACAACTCCGGAAATCTCTTCGGGACCCCAAAACGGTGAGTAATAGTCCACGAAACAGGTCAGAATTGGCCAAAACTGTGAGTGTTAACGACGGACACATAAATGCACCCCGGGGTTCGTCAATCGTGGAAATCGATTTGGGACCCCAAAATAGTGAGTAATAGTCCACGAAATGGACAAGAATCGGCCAAAATTGTGAGTGTTCATGACCGACGCGTAGCGCGCACCCACAGGTTAATCAAACTTGAAAACACTTGGGACCCCAAAAGCGAGTAATAGTCAAAAGCAGGCGAGAATCGGTCCAAGCTGTGATTGTTGCTAACCGACACGCAAAAGCGCACCTTGAGGGTTTGACAACCATGGAAATAAACCGGGACCTCAAAATAGTGAGAATAGTCCATGAAATGGGCGAGAATCGACAAAAACATGGCGTCGATGGCCGACATGTAAGCGCACCACAGGGTTCGTCAAATCGTGAAAGTCACTCCGGGACCCCAAAACAGCGAGTAATAGTCTAAGAAGCAGGTGAGAATCGGCTAAAAACTATTCTTGTTGATGGCCGGCACATAAAGCACCTTGGGTTCAACAACTATGGAAATTGCTTGAGACCCCAAAGCGGTGAGTAATAATCCACGAACGGGTCGAAATTAGCCAAAGCTATCGGTGTTGGCGGTGACACGTAAATACACCGAGGATCGTCAATCGTGAAGCTGCTCTGGGACCCCAAAGCGGTGAGTAATAGTGCAAGCGGACAAGAATCGGCCAAAATTGTGAGTGTTCATGACCGACACCTCGCGCACCCAGGTTCGTCAATCTTAAATCACCGGGACCCCAAAACTTAGTATCTGAAGCGGGCGAATCGGTCCAAAGCTGCGATTATTCTTGACCGACCGTAAGCGCACCTCGGGGTTTGACAACCACAGAAATCGCTTCGGAACCCCAAACGGTGAGTAATAGTCCATGAAACGGGCCAGAATCGACGAAAACCGCGAGTGTTGATGACCGACACATAAACGCACCTTGTGGTTTGACAACCATGGAAATCGCTTTGGGACCACAAAACGGTAAGTAGTAGTCCACGAAATGGGTCAGAATCGACAAAAACCACGAGTGTCCATGACCAACACATAAACGCACCTCGGGGTTCGTTAGTCGTGGAAATCACTCCAAGACCCCCAAACAATGAGTAATAGTCCTCAAAACGGGCCAGAATCGGCAAAAACTATGAGTGTTGATGACCGACACGTAAGCGCACCATGGGGTTCAACAACTATGGAAATCGGTTCGAGACCCCAAAACGGTGAGTAATAGTCCACGAAATGGGTAAGAATTGGCCAAAACTGTGAGTGTTGATCACGGACACGTAAACGCACCCCGGGAATCGTCAATCATGGAAATCGCTCTGGGACCCAAAAACACTGAGTAATAGTGCACGAAACGGACCAGAATCAGCCTAAATTGTGAGTGTTGATTACCGATCAAAAGCGCACCGGGGTTTGTACATCATAAATCACCGGGCCTCAAAAGCTGAGTAATAGTCAAGAAATGGGCGAGAATCATTAAAATGCAATTTTGTTGTGGACACGTAAACACCCCTTGGGGTTTGACAACCATGGAAATCGCTTCGGGACCCCAAAACGGTGAGTAATAGTCCACGAAACGGGCCAGAATCGAAAAAAACCGCGAGTGTTGATGACCGACACGTAAACGCACCCCGGGGTTCGTCAATCATGAAAATCACTCTGCGACCCCCAAACATAGAGTATTAGTGCATGAAATGGACTAGAATCGGCCAAAATTGGGAGTGTTGATGACCGACACTTAAACGCACCACAGGGTTCGTCAATCGTGGAAATCACTTCGGGACCCCAAAATTGAGTAATAGTCGAAGAAACGGCCCAGAATCGGCCCAAACTACGAGTCTTGATGACCAACACGTAAGCACAATTTGGGCTTCGACAACCATGGAAATCTCTTTGGGACCACAAAACGGTGAGTAATAGTCCACAAAACGGGTCAGAATCGACAAAAACCGCGAGTGTTGATGGTGACACATAGCGCTGTAGGGTTCAACAACTCCGGAAATATCTTCGGGACCCCAAAATGGTGAGTAATAGTCCACGAAACGGGTCAGAATTGGCCAAAACTGTGAGTGTTAATGACAGACACATAAATGCACCTCGGGGATCGTCAACCGTGGAAATCGATTTGGGACCCCAAAATGGTGAGTAATAGTCCACGAAATGGACAAGAATCGACCAAAATTGTGAGTGTTCATGACCGACGCATAAACGCACCCCTGGGTTCGTCAATCTTGGAAAACACTTCAGGACCCCAAAACTGAGTAATAGTCAAAAAGCGGGCGAATCGGTCCAAAGCTGTGATTGTTCTTGACCGACACGTAAGCATAACAGGGTTTGACAACCATGGAAATAACCGGGACCTCAAAGCAGTGAGAATAGTCCATGAAATGGGCCAGAATCGACAAAAACCGCGAGTGTTGATGACTGACATGTAAACGCACCCTGGGGTTCATCAATCGTGAAAATTACTCCGGGACCCCAAAACAGTGAGTAATAGTCTAAGAAACGGGCTAGAATCGGCCAAAAATGCGAGTGTTGATGACCGACAGGTTAGCGCACCTTGGGGTTTTCAACAACTATGGAAATCTCTTTGGGACCCCAAAACGGTGAGTAACACTCCACGAAATGGGTAAGAATTGGCCAAAACTATGAGTGTTGATGACGGACACGTAAATGCACCCGGGGATTGTCAATCGTGGAAATGGCTCTCGGACCCTGAAAACAGTGAGTATAGTGCATGAAATGGACCAGCATCAGCCTAAATTGTGAGTATTGATGACCGACATGTAAATGCACCCCGGGGTTCATGAATCGTTGAAATCACTACGGGACTCCAAAATTGAGTAATAGTCAAAAAGCGGGCGAATCGGCCCAAACTCGATTATTCTTGACGGACACGTAAACACCTTGGGGTTTGACAACCATAAATCACTTTGGGACCCCAAAAGCGGTGAGTAATAGTCCACGAAATGGGCGAGAATCGAAAAAGCGAGTGTTGATGGTGACATGTAAGCGCACCTGCGGTTCGTCAATCATGAAAATCAGTCCGGACCCCAAAGCGGTGAGTAATAGTGCATGAAGCGGACAGAATCGTCCAAAATTTGGAGTGTTGATGACCAAACCGTGAAGCGCTGCAGAATCGTCAATCATGGAAATCACTTTGGGACCGCAAAATTGAGTAATAGTCGAAGAACGGGCTGGAATCGGCCCAAACAGCGAGTCCTGATGGCCGACACGTAAGCACACTTTGGGGTTCGACAACCATGGAAATCGCTTTGGGACCACAAAACGGTGAGTAATAGTCCACGAAATGGGTCAGAATCGACAACAACCGCGAGTGTTGATGACCGACACATCAACGCACCTCGGGATTTGTTAATCGTGGAAATCACTCCGGGACCCCAAAACAGTGAGTAATAGTCCAAGAAACGGGTCAGAATTGGCCAAAACTGTAAGTGTTGACGACTGACACGTAAATGCACCCCAGGGATCGCCAATCATAGAAATCGCTCTGGACCCCAAAACAGTGAGTAATAGTGCACGAAACAGACAAGAATCAGCCAAAAGTGTGAGTGTTCATGACCGACATCTAAATGCACCCCTGGGTTCGTCAATCTTGGAAATCACTTCGGGGCCCCAAAACTGAGTAATAGTCCAAGAAATGGGCTAGAATCGGTCCAGACTGTGATTGTTACTGACCAACACGTAAATGCACCTTGGGGTTCAACAACTATGGAAATCGCTTCGTGATCCCAAAACCGTGAGTAATAGTCCATGAAATGGGTCAGAATTGGCCAAAACTGTGAGTGATGACGACGGACACGTAAACGCACCCCGGGGATCGTCAATCGTGGAAATCGCTCTGGGACCCCAAAACAGTGAGTAATAGAGCATAAAACGGATCAGAATTAACCTAAATTGTGAGTGTTGATGACCGACACGTAAACGCACCTCGGGGTTCGTCAATCGTGGAAATCACTTTGAGACGATTGTTGCTGACAGACACATAAACACCCATTGGGATTTGACAACCATGGAAATCACTTCGGGGCCCCAAAACGGTGAGTAATAGTCCATGAAACGGGCCAGAATCGAAAAAAACCGCGAGTGTTGATGACCGACATGTAAACGCACCCTGGGGTTTCATGTCTACTACACAACCTTCTTGTAGGCGTTGTTGGGCTGCAAGTGCACAGAGTTTGTAGGGACGATTGCAAATTTCACTCAAGTGGATGAACTAAGGTTTATCAATCCGTGGGAGGCGTAGGATGAAGATGGTCTCTCTCAAACTACCCTGCAACTAAATAATAAAGAGTCTCTTGTGTCCCCAACACACCCAATACAATGGTAAATTGTATAGCTGCACTAGTTCAGTGAAGAGATGGTGATACAAGTGCAATATAAAGGTATTTGTAATCTGAAATTATAAAAACAGCAAGGTAACTAATGATAAAAGTGGCGTAAGCAGTATTGCAATGATAGGAAACAAGGCCTAAGGTTCATACTTTCACTGGTGCAAGTTCTCTCAATAGTAATAACATAGATAGATCATATAACAATCCCTCAACATGCAACAAAGATTCACTCCAAAGCCACTAATAGCAGAGAACAAATGAAGAGATTATGGTAGAAGTGCGAAACCACCTCAAAGTTATCCTTCTGTTCTATCATTCATGAGTTCATAGTAAAATAGCATGAAGCTATTCTTTCCACTCAATCTATCATAGAGTTCACACTAGAATAACACCTTAAGACACAAATCAACCAAAACCTAATGTCACCTAGATACTCCATTGTCACCTCAAGTATCCGTAGGCGTGATTATCGATATGCATCACACAATCTCAGATTCATCTATTCAACCAACACAAAGTACTTCAAAGAGTGCCCCAAAGTTTCTATCGGAGAGTCAAGGCGAAAATGTGTGCCAACCCCTATGCATAGGTTCATGGGCGGAACCATAAGTTGGTACATCAAGTGGCGCATGATATCCCATTGTCACCACAGATAAACACAGCAAGACATACATCAAGTGTTCTCAAATCATTAAAGACTCAATCCGATAATATAACTTCAAAGGAAACTCAATTCATCACAAGAGAGTAGAGGGGAGAAACATCATAAGATCAACTATAATAGCAAAGCTCGGGACAAATCAAGATCCTGCCATAGAGGGAACACGAGAGAGAGAGAGATCAAACACATAGCTACTGGTACATACCCTCAGCCTTTGGGTAATGTCAGCAATAATAGTTCATGCTAACGTACATCCAATTGGATATATATATCAGGATCACCCTAACACAAAGTGCTTGCCAAAGGATAAAATGAAAAGGGAAAGGTGAAGATCACCTTGACTCTTGCATAAAGTAAAATACATAAAGTAAAAGATAGGCCCTTAGCAGGAGAAGTAGAAGTTGTCATGCGCTTTTAGGGTTGGATACACAAAATCTTAATGTGAAAGAATGTCACTTTATATTGCCCGTGTATATTGACCTTTATTATGCAGTCAAATCGCTTTTATTGCTTCCATAACAAGATCGTACAAAGCTTATTTTCTCCGCACTAATAAGTCATGCATATTTAGAGAGCTATTTTATTGCTTACGATGACAACTTACTTGAAGGATCTTACTCAATCCATAAGCGGATATGGTGGACTCTCATGGAAAAACTGGGTTTAAGGATATTTGGCAGCACAAGTAGTATCTCTACTTGGTGCTAGGATTTTAGCTAGCATGAGGGGAAAGGAAAGCTCAACATGTTTGAATGATCCATGACAATATACTTTAAGCTGAGATGTGAAAACATAACCCATTCGTTGTCTTCCTTGTCCAACATCAACTCTTTAGCATGTCATACTTAATGAGTGCTCACAATTATAAAAGATGTCTATGATAATATATTTATATGTGAAATCTCTCCTCCTTCAATATTCTTTCATGAATTGTTCAAATGACCAATACAATGCTTGCTAACCATCAATAAATTTACAACCTCTACTTCTTAGATGTAAAGTCATTACCCCCCATGGGATAAGCAAATGAAACATATATAATTTCAGATTTATGACATTCAACTCATTCAACCATTTACTCATATAGGATATAAGTGAAGCACAAGAGTAAATGAAAAACTACTTCAAAAAAATATAAGTGAAGACCAATGAGTAGCTAAATAATTACGAAACTATGTGAAGACTCTCTCCCATTTAAGAATTTCAGATCTTGTCATTTTATTCAAACAGCAAGCAAAGCAAGATAAAATGACATTGCAAGGATAGCACAACTCATGTGAAGAAGCAAAAACTTAGGCTCAACCGATACTAACCGATAGTTGTTGAAGAAGAAAGGTGGGATGCCTACCGGGGCATCCCCAAGCTTAGATGCTTGAGACTTATTGAAATATTATCTTTGGGTGCCTTGGGCATCCCCAAGCAAACTTTATGTCTCCTTAATTCCTCTCATATCATGGTTTCTCTTCTTTTTATCAAAAGCGATGAACAAAAGGCGAAAGAGGGATGCCTTACAGGGCATCCCCAAAGCAATTGCAGTTGTCCTTGCATATTACCTTGGGGTGCCTTGGGCATACCCAAGCAAACTCTTTCCACTCCTTATTCCATAGTCCATCGAATCTTTTTACCCAAAACTTGAAAACTTCAACCACACAAAACTCAAAACAAAACTCGTAAGCTCCGTTAGTATAAGATAATAAAAACACCACTTAGGTACTGTAATGAACTCATTCTAAATTCATATTGGTGTTAAACCTACTGTATTCCAACTTCTCTATGGTTCATACCCTTACATACTAGCCATAGACTCATCAAAATAAGCAAACAACACAATGAAAACAGAATTTGTCAAAAACAGAACAGTCTGTAGTAATCTGTATCAAACGTATGCTTTTGTAACCCCAAAAATTATGAAATAAATTGTTGGACCTGAGGAATTTCTCTATTACTCATCTTCAAAAAGAATCAACCTAAAATCACTCTCCAGTAAAAAAAGCAGCTATTCTCGTGAGCGCTAAAGTTTGTGTTTTTTACAGCAAGATCATAAAGACTTCACCCAAGTCTTCCCAAAGGTTCTACTTGGCACTTTATTGAAACAAAAGATATAGAACATGATTACTACAGTATCATAATCATGTGAACACACAAAAACAGTAAGGGTAAATATTGGGTTGTCTCCCAACAAGCGATTTTCTTTAATGCCTTTCTAGCTAGGCATGATGATGGCAATGATGCTCACATAAAAGATAAGAATTGAAATATAACGGGCGCATCATGAAGCATATGACTAGCACATTTAAGCCTAACCCACTTTCTATGCATAGGGATTTTGTGAGCAAACAAGTTATATATGAGAACAATAATCAACTAGCATAGGAAGGTAAAACAAGCATAACTTCAAAATTTTCAACACATAGAGAGGAAACTTGATATTATTGGAATATGTAGAAGCATATGATCCCCTCTCATAATAATGTTCAGTAGCATCATGAATGAATTCAACAATATAACCAGCACCTAAAGCATTCTTTTCATGATCTACAAGCATAGAAAACTTACTACTCTCCACATAAGCAAAATTCTTCTCATTCGGAATGGTGGGAGTATCATAAGAGACATGAATACTATAAATTGTTTCCACATTAAAAGAGTAATGTTCAGAAAAAGGGTAATCATAATCATGACAAGTTTTATAAAATAATCATCACTACTTTTTATAGCATAAGTTTCATCACAATAATCATCATAAGTAGCAACTTTGTTCTCATCATAATCGATTGAAACCTCTTCCAAGATAGTGGATTCACTAAATAAAGTTGACACTCTTCCACATCCACTTTCGTATTCATCACAATAAAATTCAACATCCTCCAAAATAGTGGGATCAATACTATCTAAAGTTGACACTCTTCCAAACCCACTTTCATCAATAATCATCATAAATAAGAGGCATGCTATCCTCATAACAACTTTGCATATCAAAACTTGGGAGGCTAAAAATATCATCTTCATTAAACATAGCATCCCCAAGCTTGGGACAATCATTAATTTCAGCAAATATATTCTCAAATATTTCATACTCATCAAACATAGCTTCCCCAAGCTTGGGCCTTTTCATATCATCAACATAATCATCATCAATAGTATGGATAGCACCAATAGTACAACAATTATCATCATCACAATGAGTAGTAGGAGCAACATAATTTGGGAGGGATACCTTTTTACCTTTGCTGCTCCTTCTCTTCCTTTTCTTCTTCACATTATGTGTGGGTTCAACCTTCTTCCTTGAGCTCCTTATTGATGAGATTGGTTGAATAGAAGGCTCCTCCTCGATACCTGATTCATTATAAGAAATAATAGGAGGATAATGGGAAGTCTCTTCCCTTTCATTAGTATTCTCTTCATCTTCTATTTGTTTTCTTTTCTTTAGGTAATTGGAAATATAAGGATTTTCAATGCAATTCACCGTACAATACAAATAAATCTTCTCTAGATCAATATCAAGGAATTTCTTAAGGGCAAAATCTGGAAGATACTTAGTTAAACGTTTCAATTCTTCATAACCCAAAAGCAAACTAAGTTCGTTATAATGTGCAAGGGAAATCAAATCATCACAATTTTTGGACACGATTCGATCATGAAATAATTTGCATAGGAAATGTAGATGACCATGTTCATTGCATAATTCACAAGTATGGCAAAGGAAATGTAAATTTTCAGCACTCCCATTTAACCTTTGTTGCAACAATTTAGTTTCTAAATGCTTATGCCTCTTGCAATATACATCTTCTCTATTCGGTGTGTTCATGCAAACATGCACTCCACAAAAGTTGACATGCTCATAAGAGATATTTTCATCATGACTAGTGCAATCATCATTAGTACTATGGATATTCAAAGAGTTCATACTAACAACATTGCAATCATGCTCATCATTTAAAGATTTAGTACCAAGCATTTTATAGATTTCTTCTTCTAGCACTTGAGCACAATTTTCCTTTTCATCATACTCACGAAAGATATTAAAAAGATGAAGCGTATGAGACAAACTTAACTCCATTTTTTTGTAATTTTATTTTATAAACTAACTAGTGATAAAACAAGAAACAAAAAGATTCGATTGCAAGTTCAAAGATATACCTTCAAGTGCTCACCTCCCGCAGCGCCGCAGAGAAAAAACTTGATGTCTACTACACAACCTTCTTCTTGAGACGTTGTTGGGCCTGCAAGTGCACAGGTTTGTAGGACAGTAGCAAATTTCTCTCAAGTGGATGACCTAAGGTTTATCAACCCGTGGGAGGCGTAGGATGAAGATGGTCTCTCTCAAACAACCCTGCAACCAAATAATAAGAGTCTCTTGTGTCCCCAACACACCCAATACAATGGTAAATTGTATAGGTGCACCAGTTCGGCGAAGTGATGGTGATACAAGTGCAATATGGATGGTAGATAAAGGTATTTGTAATCTGAAATTATAAAAACAGCAAGGTAACTAATGATAAAAGTGAGCGTAAACGGTATTGCAATGGTAGGAAACAAGGCCTAGGGTTCATACTATCACTAGTGCAAGTTCTCTCAACAATAATAACATAGATAGATCATATAACAATCCCTCGACATGCAACAAAGAGTCACTCCAAAGCCACTAATAGCGGAGAACAAACAAAGAGATTATGGTAGAGATGCAGAAACCACCTCAAAGTTATCCTTTACATTCTATCTATTCAAGAGTTAAGTAGTAAAATAACATGAAGCTATTCTTTCCGCTCAATCTATCATAGAGTTCATACTAGAATAACACCTTAAGACACAAACCAACCAAAACCTAATGTCACCTAGATACTCCATTGTCACCTCAAGTATCCGTGGGCATGATTATCGATATGCATCACACAATCTCAGATTCATCTATTCAACCAACACAAAAGTACTTCAAAAGTGCCCCAAAGTTTCTACGGAGAGTCAAGGCAGCGTGTGCCAACCCACATGCATAGGTTCATAGGCGGAACCATAAGTTGGTCACTGAAACATACATCAAGTGGCACATGATATCCCATTGTCACCAGATAAGCACGGCAAGACATTCATCAAGTGTTCTCAAATCATTAAAGACTCAATCCGATAAGATAACTTCAAAGGGAAACTCAATTCATCACAAGAGAGTAGAGGGGAGAAACATCATAAGATCAACTATAATAGCAAAGCTCGGGATACATCAAGATCGTGCCATAGAGAACACGAGAGAGAACATGAGAGAGAGAGATCAAACACATAGCTCTTGGTACATACCCTCAGCCTCGGGGTGAACTACTCCCTCCTCGTCATGGAGGCGCGGTATGATGAAGATGGCCACGGTGAGGATCCCCCTCCGTGAGTCTTGAGCAGGCTCTGAGAGGTTTTGGTGCCTCTGAGAGGCTTGCGGCGGCGGAATTCCCGATCTATCTTGATATCGATGTTTTTAGGTGCGTGAAACATATAGGCGAAAGAAGTCGGTCGGGGAGCCTCGAGGGGCCCATGAGAGGGGGGGGGCGCCCATGGGGTGGAGCACACCCCTGTCTCGTGGCCTCCTCGATGATCCTGCTTACACTCAAATTCCTGGGATTGGTTACATTCCAAAAATAACTTTTCCGAAGGTTTCATTCCGTTTGGACTCCGTTTGATATTCCTTTTCTTCGAAATACTGAAACAGGCAATAAAACAGCAATATGGTTTGGGCCTCCGGTTGATAGGGTAGTCCCAAAAGTAATATAAAAGTGTATAATAAAGCCCATAATCATTCAAAACAGATAATAAAATAGCATGAATGCTTCATAAATTATAGATACGTTGGAGAAGTATCAGGGTTCGTCAAACGTGAAAAATCACTCCGGGACCCCAAAACAGTGAGTAATAGTGCATGAAGCGGACGAGAATCTGCCAAAATTGTGAGTGTTGATGACCGACACGTCGCGCGCACCGAGAATGCGTCGATCCACGGACATCATTTGGGACCCCAAAATTGAGTAATAGTCAAAGAGCGGGCGAGAATCATTAAGCTATGATCTTGATGGATGACACATAAGCACACTTTGGGGTTCGACAACCATGGAAATCGCTTTGTGACCACAAAGCGGTGAGTAATAGGCCACGAAATGGGTCAGAATCGACAACAACGCGAGTGTTGATGGCCGACACATAAGCGCATCTCGGGGTTAGTTACTCGTGGAAATCACTCTGAGGACCCCAAAGCAGTGAGTAGTAGTCCACAAAGCGGGCGAGAATCGGCAAAAGCTGTGAGTGTTGATGGTGACATGTAAGCACACCTTGGGGTTCAACAACTATGGAAATCGCCGGGACCCCAAAGCGGTGAGTAATAGTCCACAAGCGGGTCGAATTTGCCAAAACTGTGAGTGTTGAAGACGGACACGTAAATGCACCCCGGGGATCGACAATCGTGGAAATCGCTTTGGGACCCCAAAACAGTGAGTAATATTGCATGAAACGGACATAATCGGCCAAAATTGTGAGTGTCCGGGACCGACCGTGAAGCGCACCCACAGGTTCGTCAACCTTGAAATCACTTGGGGCCCCAAAAGCGAGTAATAGTCAAAGCGGGTGAGAATCGATCAAGCTACATTGTTCTTGACCGACACATAAGCACACCTTGGGGTTTGACAACCACGAAATCGCTTCAAAACCCCAAAGCGGTGAGTAATAGTCCACGAAATGGGCGAGAATCGACAAAAACGCGAGTATTGATGGCCGACACGTAAGCGCACCTTGGGGTTTGACAACCATGGAAATCGCTTTGGGACCACAAAGCGGTGAGTGATAGTCCACAAGCAGGTCGAGAATCGACAAAAACCATGCAGTGGCGATGGCCAAACACATAAGCGCACCTCGGGGTTCCTTAATCATGAAATCACTCCAAGACCTCAAAACAGTGAGTAATAGTTCATGAAGCGGGCGAGAATCGGCAAAAAGCTGTGAGTGTTGATGGCCAAACCGTAAGCACACATTGGGGTTCAACTACTATGGAAATCTCTTAGGGACCCCAAAGCGGTGAGTAATAGTCCACGAAGCAGGTCGAAATTGGCCAAAATTGTGAGTGTTGACAGCGGACACGTAAATGCACCGGGGATCGTCAATCGTGAAAATCACTCGGGACCCCAAAGCGGTGAGTAATAGTCAAAAGCGGGCAAGAATCGGCCAAAAGCTGTGAGTGTTGATGGCCGACACGTAAGCGGACCTTGGGGTTCAACAACTATGAAATAAACGAGAACCCCAATCGGCGAGTAATAGACCACGAAAGCAGGTGAGAATCGTGAAGCGTAGTGATGATGGTGACACGTAAACGCACCTTGGGGTTTGTTAATCGTGGAAATCACTCAGGGACCCCCAAACAGTGAGTAATAGTGCTCGAAACGGACCAGAATTGGCCAAAATTGTTAGTGTTGAAGAATGAAACGTAAATGCACCCCGGGGTTTATCAATCGTGGAAATCACTACGGGATCCCAAAACTGAGTAATAGTCCATGAAACGGGCCAGAATCGACCCAAACTGCAATTGTTGCTGACCGACACGTAAACGCACCTTGGGGTTTGACAACCACGGAAATCGCTTCCGGACCCCAAAATGGTGAGTAATAGTCCATGAAACGGGCTAGAATCGAGAAAAACCGCGAGTGTCGATGACCGACATGTAAACGCACCCCGAGGTTCATCAATCGTGAAAATCACTCCAGAACCCCAAAACAGTGCGTAATAGTCCAAGAAACGGGCTAGAATCGGCCCGAACTGCGAGTGTTGATGACCGACACGTAAGCGCACCTTGGGGTTCAACAACTATTTAAATCGCTTTGGCACCCCAAAATGATGAGTAATAGTCAAGAAATGGGTAAATTGGCCAAAACTATGAGTGTTGACAGCGGACACGTCGCGCACCCGAGGATCGTCAATCGTGGAAATCGCTTTGGGACCCCAAAGCAGTGACAGAATCAGCCTAAATTGTGAGTGTTTATGACCGACACGTAAATGCACCCAGGGTTAATCAATCGTGGAAATCACTTTGGGACTCAAAAGCTGAGTAACAATCCAAGGCGGGCGAGAATCGGCCCATCTTGTGATTATTCTTGACAAAACGTAAACACCCTTGGGGTTTGACAACCATGGAAATCGCTTTGGGACCCCAAAGCGGTGAGTAATAGTCCATGAAGCGGGCGAGAATTGAAAAAATCGAGTCTTGATGGTGACACATAAGCGCACCACAGGGTTAATGGCAAGTGAAAATCACTCGGGACCCCAAAGCGGTGAGTAATAGTGCGAAAGCGGACGAGAATCGGCCAAAATTGGGAGTGTTGATGACCGACCGTCGCGCACCGGGGTTTTCAATTGTGGCAATTACTTGAGGACCCCAAAATTGAGTAATAGTCGAAGAAAGCGGGTCGAGAATCATTGACTGCGAATCTTGATGACCAACACGTAAGCACACATTGGGGTTCGACAACCATTGAAATCGCTTTGGGACCACAAAACCTTGAGTAATAGTCCACGAAGCAGGTGAGAATCGACAAAAACCATGAGTGTTGATGGCCGACACGAAGCGCACCTCGGGGTTCGTTAATCGTCAAAATCACTCCAAGACCCCAAAGCAGTGAGTAATAGTCCATGAAGCGGGCCAGATTCGGCCAAAAGCTGTGAGTGTTGATGATCGACACGTCGGCGCACCTTAGGGTACAACAACTATAAATCTCTTGGGACCCCAAAGCGGTGAGTAATAGTCCACGAAATGGGTGAAATGGCCAAAACTATGAGTGTTAACAGCGGACACATAAATGCACCCGGGTATAAATCAATCGTGGAAATCGCTTTGGGACCCCAAAATAGTGAGTAATAGTCCACGAAATGGACAAGAATCGGCCAAAATTGTGAGTGTTCATGACCAAACACGTAAGCGCACCCACAGGTTCGTCAATCTTGAAAACACTTGGGACCCCAAAAGCTGAGTAATAGTCAAAAGCGGGCAGATTCGGTCCAAAACACTCCCGATCTATCTTGATATCTTACGTTTTTAGGGTAAATAAGCATATAAGTGACGAAGTCGGCGGAGAACCTCGAGGGGCCCACGAGAGGGTAGGCCTCGCCCAGAGGGGTGGGCGCACCCCCCTGTCTCGTGGCCTCCTTGATGATCCCCTGGCTTGCACTCCAAATTCCTAGGATTGGTTCAAAAATAACTTTTCCGAAGGTTTCATTCCGTTTGGACTCCGTTTGATATTCCTTTTCTTCGTAATACTGAAACAGGCAATAAAATAGCAATATGGGTTGGGCCTCCGCTTAATAGGTTAGTCCCAAAAGTAATATAAAAGTGTATAGTAAAGCCCGTAATCATTCCAAACAGATAATAAAATAGCATGAATGCTTCATAAATTATAGATACGTTGGAGACGTATTAGGGTTCTTCAAACGTGAAAATCACTCCGGGACTCCAAAACAGTGAGTAATAGTGCATGAAACGGACCAGAATCTGCCAAAATTGTGAGTGTTGATGACCGACACGTAAATGCACCCCGGGGTACGTCAGTCATGGACATCATTTCGGGACCCCAAAATTGAGTAACAGTCGAAGAACGGGCCAGAATCGGCCCAAACTGCGAGTCTTGATGGACAACACGTAAGCACACTTTGGGTTCGAGAACCATGGAAACCGCTTTGGGACCACAAAACGGTGAGTAATAGGCCACTAAATGGGTCAGAATCGACAACAACATGAGTGTTGATGGCCGACACATAAGCGCATCTCGGGGTTAGTTAATCGTGGAAATCACTCTGAGGACCCCAAAGCGGTGAGTAGTAGTCCACAAAGCGGGCGAGAATCGGCAAAAAGCTGTGAGTGTTGATGGCCGACACGTAAGCACACCTTGGGGTTCAACAACTATGGAAATCGCCGGGACCCCAAAGCGGTGAGTAATAGTCCTGCAAGCAGGTCGAGAATTTGCCAAAACTGTGAGGGTTGAAGACGGACACGTAAATGCACCCCGGGGATCGTCAATCGTGGAAATCGCTCTTGGACCCCAAAACAGTGAGTAATAATGCATGAAACGGACATAATCGGCCAAAATTGTGAGTGTTCAGGACCGACACATAAATGCACCCCTAGGTTCGTCAACCTTGGAGATCACTTCGGGGCCCCAAAACTGAGTAATAGTCCAAGAAACGGGTCAGAATCGGTCCAAACTGCGATTGTTCTTGGTGACACATAAGCACACCTTGGGTTTGACAACCACGGAAATAAACGAGAACCCCAAAGCGGTGAGTAAAAGTCCACAAGCAGGCGAATCGACAAAAACGCGAGTATTGATGGCCAAACGCGTCGCGCACCTTGGGTTTGACAACCATGGAAATCGCTTTGGGACCACAAAGCGGTGAGTGTAGATCCACAAGCAGGTCGAGAATCGACAAAAACCGCAAGTGTCGATGACCGACACATAAACGCACCTCGGGGTTCCTTAATCGTGGAAATCACTCCAAGACCTCCAAACAGTGAGTAATAGTCCATGAAACGGGCCAGAATCGGCAAAAGTTGTGTGTGTTGATGACCGACACGTAAGCACACATTGGGGTTCAACAACTATGGAAATCTCTTAGGGGCCCCAAAACGGTGAGTAATAGTCCACGAAACAGGTCAGAATTGGCCAAAATTGTGAGTGTTGACGACGGACACGTAAATGCACCCCGGGGATCGTCAATCGTGAAAATCACTCCAGGACCCCAAAATAGTGAGTAATAGTCAAAAAGCGGGCAAGAATCGGCCAAAGCTGTGAGTGTTGATGGCCAAACCGTAAGCGGACCTTGGGGTTCAACAACTATGGAAATAAACCGAGGACCCCAAAGCGGCGAGTAATAGACCACGAAGCAGTGAGAATCGGTGAAAGCTGTGAGTGATGATGACCGACAACGTAAGCGCACCTTGGGGTTTGTTAATCGTGGAAATCATTGAGGACCCCAAGCGGTGAGTAAATGTGCTCAAAGCGGACGAGAATTGGCCAAAATTGTGAGTGTTGAAGAATGAAACATAAATGCACCCGGGGTTTGTCAATCGTGAAAATCACTACGGGATCCCAAAAGCTGAGTAATAGTCCATGAAAAGGGCGAGAATCGACCCAAAATCGATTGTTGCTAACCGACACATAAGCGCACCTTAGGGTTTGACAACCACGGAAATCGCCGGGACCCCAAAATGGTGAGTAATAGTCCATAAAGCGGGCAGAATAGACAACAACGCGAGTGTCGATGACCGACATGTAGCGCACCCGAGGTTCGTCAATCGTGAAAATCACTCAAGGACCCCAAAGCGAGTGCGTAATAGTCAAAAGCGGGCTAGAATCGGCCCGAACTGCAGTGTTGATGGCCGACCGTAAGCGCACCAGGGTTCAACAACTATCGAAATCGCTTTGGCACCCCAAAGCGGTGAGTAATAGTCAAGAAATAGGTAAGAGTTAAGCCAAAGCGTGAGTGTTGGCAGCGGACATATAAGCGCACCGGGGATCGTCAATCGTGGAAATCGCTTTGGGACCCCTAAGCGGTGACGAGAATCAGCCTAAATTGTGAGTGTTGATTACCGACCGTAAGCGCACCACAGGGTTCGTCAATCGTGGAAATCACCGGGACTCAAAAGCGAAATAATGATCAAGAGCAGGCGAGAATCATTATCTTGTGATTATTGCCGGCGAAGCGTAAATACCCTTGAGGGTTTGACAACCATGGAAATCGCTTTGGGACCCCAAAACGGTGAGTAATAGTCCATGAAACGGGTCAGAATTGAAAAAAACCGCGAGTGCTGATGACTGACACATAAACGCACCTCGGGGTTCGCCAATCGTGAAAATCACTCCGGGACCCCAAAACAGTGAGTAATAGTGCACGAAACGGACCAGAATCGGCCAAAATTGGGAGTGTTGATGACCGACACGTAAACGCACCCTGGGGTTCGTCAATCGTGGAAATTACTTCAGGACCCCAAAATTGAGTAATAGTCGAAGAAACGGGTCAGAACCGGCCCAAACTGCGAATCTTGATGACCAACATGTAAGCACACATTGGGGTTCGACAACCATTGAAATTGCTTTGGGACCACAAAACGGTGAGTAATAGTCCACGAAGCGGTCGAGAATCGACAAAAAGCTGCGAGTGTTGATGGCGACCGAGAAGCGCACCTCGGGGTTCGTTAATCATCAAAATCACTCCAAGACCCCAAAGCGGTGAGTAATAGTCCACAAAGCGGGCAGATTCGGCCAAAAGCGTGAGTGTTGATGGCCGACACGTCGGCGCACCTTGAGGGTACAACAACTATAAATCTCTTGGGACCCAAAGCGGTGAGTAATAGTCCACGAAATGGGTGAAATTGGCCAAAACTATGAGTGTTAACGACGGACACATCAATGCACCCCGGGTATCGTCAATCGTGGAAATCGCTTTGGGACCCCAAAATAGTGAGTAATAGTCCACGAAATGGACAAGAATCGGCCAAAATTGTGAGTGTTCATGACCGACAAGTAAACGCACCCCTGGGTTCGTCAATCTTGGAAAACATACGGACCCCAAAGCTGAGTAATAGTCCAAAAGCGGGCGAGAATCGGTCCAAGAAACACTCGATCTATCTTGATATCTTATGTTTTTAAGTGCGTGAAACTTATATAGGCGAAAGAAGTCGGTCGGGGAGCCTCGAGGGCCCACGAGAGGTAGAAGCGCGCCAGGGGTGGGCGCACCCCCTGTCTTGTGGCCTCCTCGATGATCCCAGCTAGCACTCAAATTCCGGGATTAGTTTTGTTCCAAAATAACTTTTCGAAGGTTTCATTCCGTTTGGACTCCGTTTGATATTCCTTTTCTTCGTATCTGAAAGCGAGGCAATAAAACGACAATATGGGTTGGGCCTCCAAAGCAATAGGTTAGTCCCAAAAGTAATATAAAAGTGTATAGTAAAGCCGTAATCATTCCAAACAGATAATAAAATAGCATGAATGCTTCATAAATTATAGATCGTTGGAGGCGTATTAGGGTTAAATCAAGCGTGAAAATCACTCGGGACCCCAAAGCGGTGAGTAATAGTGCATGAAGCGGACGAGAATCTGCCAAAATTGTGAGTGTTGATGACCGATCGTGCGCGCACCCGGGGTATGTCGTCATGGACATCATTTGGGACCCCAAAATTGAGTAATAGTCGAAGAACGGGCCAGAATCGGCCCAAACTGCGAGTCTTGATGGACAACACGTAAGCACACTTTGGGGTTCGAGAACCATGAAATCGCTTTGAGACCACAAAATGGTGAGTAATAGGCCACGAAATGGGTCGAGAATCGACAACAACATGAGTGTTGATGGCCGACACATAAGCGCATCTCGGGGTTAGTTAATCGTGGAAATCACTCTGAGGACACCAAAAGCGATGAGTAGTAGTCCACAAAAGCGGGCCAAAATCGGCAAAAGCTGTGAGTGTTGATGGCCGACACGTAAGCACACCTTAGGGTTCAACAACTATGGAAATCGCCGGGACCCCAAAACGGTGAGTAATAGTCCACGAAACGGGTCAGAATTTGCCAAAACTGTGAGTGTTGAAGACGGACACGTAAATGCACCCCGGGGATCGTCAATCGTGGAAATCGCTCTTGGACCCCAAAACAGTGAGTAATAATGCATGAAACGGACATAATCGGCCAAAATTGCGAGTGTTCAGGACCGACACGTAAACGCACCCCTGGGTTCGACATCCTTGGAAATCACTTCGGGGCCCCAAAACTGAGTAATAGTCCAAGAAATGGGTCAGAATCTGTCCAAACTGCGATTATTCTTGACCGACACATAAGCACACCTTGGGGTTTGACAACCACGGAAATAAACGAGAACCCCAAAGCGGTGAGTAAAAGTCCACAAGCAGGCGAGAATCGACAAAAAACGCGAGTATTGATGGCCGACACATAAGCGCACCTTAGGGTTTGACAACCATGGAAATCGCTTTGGGACCACAAAGCGGTGAGTGATAGTCCACAAGCAGGTCGAGAATCGACAAAAACCGCGGTGTCGATGACCGAAACATCGCGCACCTCGGGGTTCCTTAATCGTGGAAATCACTCCAAGACCTCAAAACAGTGAGTAATAGTCCATGAAAGCGGGCGAGAATCGGCAAAAGTTGTGAGTGTTGATGGCCGAACCGTAAGCACACATTGGGGTTCAACAACTAAGAAATCTCTTAGGGACCCCAAAGCGGTGAGTAATAGTCCACGAAACATGTAAATTGGCCAAAATTGTGAGTGTTGACAGCGGACACGTAAATGCACCCGGGGATCGTCAATCGTGAAAATCACTCCGGGACCCCAAAGCGGTGAGTAATAGTCAAAAAGCGGGCAAGAATCGGCCAAAGCTGTGAGTGTTGATGGTGACACGTAAGCGGACCTTGGGGTTCAACAACTATGGAAATCGCGGGACCCCAAAGCGGCGAGTAATAGACCACGAAAGCAGTGAGAATCGTGAAAAGCGTAGTGATGATGATGGACACATAAGCGCACCTTAGGGTTTGTTAATCATGGAAATCACTCGGGGACCCCCAAGCGGTGAGTAATAGTACTAAAAGCGGACCGAATTGGCCAAAATTGTGAGTGTTGAAGAATGAAAGGTAAATGCACCCGGGGTTTGTCAATCGTGGAAATCACTCGGGATCCCAAAACTGAGTAATAGTGCATGAAAGCGGGCGAGAATCGACCCAAAGCTGCGATTATTCTTGCCGACACGTAAACACACCTTGGGGTTTGACAACCACGAAATAACCGGGACCCCAAAGCGGTGAGTAATAGTCCATGAAGCGGGCGAGAATCGACAAAAACATGAGTGTCGACCACCGACATATAGCGCACCCGAGGTTCGTTAATCATGAAAATCACTCAGGACCCCAAAATAGTGCGTAATAGTCAAAAGCGGGCTAGAATCGGCCCGAACTGCAGTGTTGATGACCGACCGTAAAGCGCACCTTGAGGGTTCAACAACTATCGAAATCGCTTTGGCACCCCAAAGCGGTGAGTAATAGTCAAGAAATGGGTAAATTGGCCAAAGCTGTGAGTGTTGACAGCGGACACGTCGCGCACCGGGGATCGTCAATCATGGAAATCGCTTTGGGACCCCAAAGCGGTGACGAATCAGCCTAAATTGTGAGTGTTGATGACCGACCGTAAATGCACCTGAGGGTTAAGTCAATCGTGGAAATCACTTTGGGACTCAAAAGCGAGTATGTGATCAGAGAGCGGGCGAGAATCATTATCTTGTGATTATTCTTGACAAAAGCGTAAACACCCTTGGGGTTTGACAACCATGGAAATCGCTTTGGGACCCCAAAGCGGTGAGTAATAGTCCATGAAGCGGGCAGAATTGAAAAAAATCACGAGTCTTGATGGTGACACATAAGCGCACCACAGGGTTATGTCGTGAAAATCACTCCGGGACCCCAAAACAATGAGTAATAGTGAGCAAGCGGACCAGAATCGGCCAAAATTGGGAGTGTTGATGGCCGACACGCATAAGCGCACCCAGGGTTTGTCAATCGTGGAAATTGCCGGGACCCCAAAATTGAGTAATAGTCGAAGAAACGGGTCAGAATCGGCCCAAATTGCGAATCTTGATGACCAACACGTAAGCACACATTGGGGTTCGACAACCATTGAAATTGCTTTGGGACCACAAAACGGTGAGTAATAGTCCACAAGCAGGTCAAAATCGACAAAAACATGAGTGTTGATGACCGACACGAAAGCGCACCTCGGGGTTCGTTAATCGTCAAAATCACTCCAAGACCCCAAAAGCAGTGAGTAATAGTCCATGAAGCGGGCCAGATTAAGCAAAAAGCTGTGAGTGTTGATGACCGACACGTCGGCGCACCTTAGGGTACAACAACTATAAATCTCTTGGGACCCCAAAGCGGTGAGTAATAGTCCATGAAATCGTCGAAATTGGCCAAAACTATGAGTGTTAACAGCGGACACATAAATGCACCCGGGTATCGTCAATCATGGAAATCGCTTTGGGACCCCAAAATAGTGAGTAATAGTCCATGAAATGGACAAGAATAAACCAAAATTGTGAGTGTTCATGACCGACACGTAAGCGCACCCAGGTTCGTCAATCTTGGAAAACACTTGAGGACCCCAAAAGCTGAGTAATACTCAAAAAGCGGGCGAGAATCGGTCTAGAAACACTCCGATCTATCTTGATATCTTATGTTTTTAGAATGCGTGAGGCTTATATAGGTGGCGAAGTCGGTCGGGGAGCCTCGAGGGGCCCACGAGAGGTAGGCAGCGCCCGAGGTGGGCGCATCCCCCTGTCTCGTGGCCTCCTCGATGATCCCCTAGCTTACACTCCAAATTCCTAGGATTGGTTCTGTTCCAAAAATAACTTTTCGAAGGTTTCATTCCGTTTGGACACCGTTTGATATTCCTTTTCTTGAAATCTTGAAAGCGAGCAATAAAACAGCAATATGGGTTGGGCCTCCGGTTAATAGGTTAGTCCCAAAAGTAATATAAAAGTTATAATAAAGCCCGTAATCATTCCAAATAGATAATAAAATAGCATGAATGCCTCATAAATTATAGATCGTTGGAGCGTATTAGGGTTAAATCAAGCGTGAAAATCACTCGGGACCCCAAAGCGGTGAGTAATAGTGCATGAAACGGACGAGAATCTGCCAGAATTGTGAGTGTTGATGACCGACAAACGTAAGCGCACCACAGAATGCGTCGATCATGGACATCATTTCGGGACCCCAAAATTGAGTAACAGTCGAAGAGCGGGCCAGAATCGGCCCAAACTGCGAATCTTGATGGACAACACGTAAGCACACTTTGGGGTTCGACAACCATGGAAATCGCTTTGGGGCCACAAAATGGTGAGTAGGCCACGAAATGGGTCAGAATCAACAACAACCGCGAGTGTTGATGACCGACACATAAACGCATCTCGGGGTTCGTTAATCGTGGAAATCACTACAGGACCCCAAAACAGTGAGTAGTAGTCCACAAAACGGGCTAGAATCGGCAAAAACTGTGAGTGTTGATGACCGACACGTAAGCACACCTTGGGGTTCAACAACTATGGAAATCGCTTAGGGACCCCAAAGCGGTGAGTAATAGTCCACGAGCAGGTCAGAATTTGCCAAAAGCTGTGAGTGTTGAAGACGGACACGTAAATGCACCCCGGGGATCGTCAATCGTGGAAATCGCTCTGGGACCCCAAATCAGTGAGTAATATTGCATGAAACGGACATAATCGGCCAAAATTGTGAGTGTTCAGGACCGACACATAAATGCACCCCTAGGTTCGTCAACCATGGAAATCACTTGGGGCCCCAAAAACTGAGTAATAGTCAAGAAAACGGGTCAGAATCGGTCCAAAACTGCGATTGTTCTTGGTGACACATAAGAACACCTTGAGGGTTTGACAACCACGAAATCGCTTGAACCCCAAAGCGGTGAGTAAAGTCCACAAGCAGGCAGAATCGACAAAAACGCGAGTATTGATGACCAAACCGTAAGCGCACCTTGAGGGTTTGACAACCATGGAAATCGCTTTGGGACCACAAAGCGGTGAGTGATAGTCCACGAAAGCAGGTCAGAATCGACAAAAACGCGAGTGTCGATGACCCACACATCGCGCACCTCGGGGTTCCTTAATCGTGGAAATCACTCCAAGACCTCAAAGCAGTGAGTAATAGTCCATGAAGCGGGCGAGAATCGGCCAAAGGCTGTGAGTGTTGATGGCCGACACATAAGCACATTGGGGTTCAACAACTAAGGAAATCTCTTAGGGGCCCCAAAGCGGTGAGTAATAGTCCACGAAACATGTCGAAATTGGCCAAAATTGTGAGTGTTGACAGCGGACACGTAAATGCACCGGGGATGCATGTCGTGAAAATCACTCCGGGACCCCAAAGCGGTGAGTAATAGTCAAAAGCGGGCAAGAATCGGCCAAAGCTGTGAGTGTTGATGGCCGACACGTAAAGCGGACCATGGGGTTCAACAACTATGAAATCGCTTCATGACCCCAAAGCGGCGAGTAATAGACCACGAAGCAGTGAGAATCGGCAAAAAGCTGTGTTGATGATGGCCAAACACGTAGCGCACCTTGGGGTTTGTTAATCGTGAAATCACTCGGGGACCCCAAGCGGTGAGTAATAGTGCTCAAAGCGGACTAGAATTGTCCAAAATTGTGAGAGTTGAAGAATGAAGCGTAAATGCACCCGGGGTTTGTCAATCGTGGAAATCACTACGGGATCCCAAAACTGAGTAATAGTCCATGAAAAGGGCGAGAATCGACCCAAAGCTGCGATTATTCTTGTGAAACACGTCGCGCACCTTAGGGTTTGACAACCACGGAAATCGCTTGAAACCAAAATGGTGAGTAATAGTCCATGAAGCGGGCGAGAATCGACAACAACGCGAGTGTCGATGACCGACATAAGCGCACCCGAGGTTAAATCAATCGTGAAAATCACTCCAAGACCCCAAAGCAGTGCGTAATAGTCAAAAGCGGGCTAGAATCGGCCCGAACTGCGAGTGTTGATGACCGACACGTAAAGCGCACCTTGAGGGTTCAACAACTATCGAAATCGCTTTGGCACCCCAAAGCGGTGAGTAATAGTCAAGAAATAGATAAAATTGGCCAAAAGCTGTGAGTGTTGACGGCGGACATATAAGCGCACCCGGGATCGTCAATCGTGGAAATTGCTTTGGGACCCCAAAGCGGTGACGAATCAGCCTTAATTGTGAGTGTTTATTACCGACACGTAAGCGCCACAGGGTTAAGTCAATCGTGGAAATCGCCGGGACTCAAAAGCTGAGTGTGATCCAAGGAACAAGCGAGAATCGTATCATCTTGTGATTGTTGCCCGTGAAGCGTAAATACCCTTAGGGTTTGACAACCATGGAAATCGCTTTGGGACCCCAAAGCGGTGAGTAATAGTCCATGAAGCGGGTGAGAATTGAAAAAAACGCGAGTGCTAATGGTGACACATAAGCGCACCCGGGTTTGCAATCGTGAAAATCACTCAGGACCCCAAAGCGGTGAGTAATAGTGCAAGCGGACGAATCGGCCAAAATTGGGAGTGTTGATGACCGACACGTAGCGCACCACAGGGTTCATCAATCGTGGAAATTACTTGGACCCCAAGATTGAGTAATAGTCGAAGAAAGCGAATTGAGAATCATTAAGCTGCGAATCTTGATGACCAACATGTAAGCACACATTGGGGTTCGACAACCATTGAAATTGCTTTGGGACCACAAAACGGTGAGTAATAGTCCACGAAACGGGTCAGAATCGACAAAAACTGCGAGTGTTGATGAGCGACACAGAAACGCACCTCGGGGTTCGTTAATCGTCAAAATCACTCCAAGACCCCAAAAGCAGTGAGTAATAGTCCACGAAGCGGGCGATTCGGCAAAAGCTGTGATTGTTGATGGCCGAACCGTCGGCGCACCTTAAGGGTACAACAACTATGGAAATCTCTTGGGACCCCAAAGCGGTGAGTAATAGTCCACGAAATGGGTCGAAATTGGCCAAAACTATGAGTGTTAACAGCGGACACATAAATGCACCGGGTATCGTCAATCATGGAAATCGCTTTGGGACCCCAAAATAGTGGGTAATAGTCCATGAAATGGACTAGAATAAACAAAATTGTGAGTGTTCATGACCGACACGTAAGCGCACCCTGGGTTAATCAATCTTGGAAAAACTTACGGACCCCAAAAGCTGGGTAATAGTCAAAAGCAGGCGAGAATCGATCCACGAAACACTCGATCTATCTTGATATCTTATGTTTTTAAGTGCGTGAAACATATAAGGCGAAAGAAGTCGGTCGGGGAGCCTCGAGGGGCCCACGAGAGGGTAGAAAGCGCGCCTAGGGGTGGCGCACCCCATCTCGTGGCCTCCTTGATGATCCCAGCTTGCACTCCAAATTCCTGGGATTGGTTTTGTTCCAAAATAACTTTTCGAAGGTTTCATTCTGTTTGGACTCCGTTTGATATTCCTTTTCTTACGTATCTTGAAACGAGGCAATAAAAGCAGCAATATGGGTTGGGCCTCCGGTTAATAGGTTAGTCGAAAAGTAATATAAAGGTTATAGTAAAGCCGTAATCATTCAAAACAGATAATAAAATAGCATGAATGCTTCATAAATTATAGATCGTTGGAGATGTATTAGGGTTAAATCAAGCGTGAAAATCACCCGGGACCCCAAAGCAGTGAGTAATAGTGCATAAACGGACCAGAATCTGCCAAAATTTTGAGTGTTGATGACCGACCGTCGCGCACCCGAAGTACGTCGATCATGGACATCATTTGGGACCCCAAAATTGAGTAATAGTGAAGAAGCGGGCCAGAATCGGCCCAAACCGCGAGTCTTGATGGACAACATGTAAGCACACTTTGGGGTTCGACAACCATGGAAATCGCTTTGGGACCACAAAACGGTGAGTAATAGGCCACGAAATGGGTCAGAATCGACAACAACCGTGAGTGTTGATGACCGACACATAAATGCATCTTGGGGTTCATTAATCGTGGAAATCACTACAGGACCCCAAAACAGTGAGTAGTAGTCCACAAAACGGGCCAGAATCGGCAAAAACTATGAGTGTTGATGGCCGACACGTAAGCACACCTTGAGGGTTCAACAACTATGAAATCGCCGGAACCCCAAAGCGGTGAGTAATAGTCCACGAAGCAGGTCGATGTTGCCAAAACTATGAGTGTTGAAGGCGGACACTTAAATGCACCCACAGGATGCGTCAATCGTGGAAATCGCTCTGGGACCCCAAAACAGTGAGTAATAATGCATGAAATGGACATAATCGGCCAAAATTGTGAGTGTTCGGGACCAACACGTAGCGCACCCTTGATGGATTCATGTACCTAGGGTAGGGTCATAGGCACGACCTAGAGCGTCCTACCAGGGCACTCTTAGAAGAAATCATCTTCGATCGACCAAGAGAACCCACTCGGTGGTTGGAAGGACTCGACCATGGAAGACTCACTCGACCATGAAGACTCACTCGACCACCGGAAGGTGAGAAGGCACTCTGCAGCATAGCGACTTGCTATTGAATAGACTTGATGATAGTTAAGACACTTTATGAGGCGTTACGATGCGCCCGAGCTAACGTGCTAACCTCTCCATTATGTGGGCTGGCTGGGGTCTGGCGCACTCTATATAAGCCACCCCCTCCACGGATGGGGGTTGGCACTCTTGTAATACCTACACTCATAATCCACTCGACCGCCTCGGGGCTCAGGGGCGTGGGGCTTTACTTCTTTCGAGAGAAGGGCTGAACTCGTACATCGCTTGTGTTCACAACCTCTCCATAGCTAGGACCTTGCCTCTCCTTACCTACCCCACTCTCTTGTCGGACTTAGAACCCGGACGGTTGGCGCACACCGTGGGGCAGGTGTTTTAGCGATTTGTGGAGGTTGCAGTACTTCAGTACCTTCATCATGATGACTCTTTGGAGTTTTGGTTGAGGCGCGAGATCCATCTCGGTGCTCTCATCTTTCTTGCCGGCGACTCGCGTGGCTCCAGAGCTCCACTTGACATCGAGGCGCTCCGTCCATGAGGCGGCACTTCGCGCATGTGTTCGCGGCGTTCTGCTGCTGGCAACCGTCGACCCGTGTCGGTCGACTCCTGTCGATCGCCTACCAGTCTCCCACCAGTATAAGCGCTCTGGTGGTCGAGGCTCCAGCGGTGGGTGAAACCTGTGATGGCTCGCCGGATAGCCATCGCCAGTCCGGACCATTGAGCCAGCGAGTCTCTCTCGGCTGTTCGATCTGTCGGTGGCTCCGTAGAGGCTGCATCCAGTGTGATAGCGATGATCCAGTGGCGGAAGTCCTCATGGTCAGCGGACCCGCAGCCCTCTCGGCCGCCCATGGCGTGGAGCAAGCTGCGAGGAGAGACCCGTGCAAAACACGAGGAGTACCACCGAGACACTCGACTCTGCGAGAGAAAGAGCTTCGCCGCGAGGAACATGGATGCCACTGCATACTCCCATCGCGGAGAAACCCCGAGGCTCGCGCCTTGGAGGAAGCACGTTTGGCCAGCGTTGCTGAGCAGCTCGCTTGGAGAATCTTGGCGAGCACTTTCGGCAGCCTTGTGGCAGCGAATCCCAAGCCGATCAGCGTCGACTCTTCCACCGACTCGGTATACGCCGCCAATTCAAATTTAGCAGTACAACTTTCGTATAGCGAGTCCATCTAGCGTCAGTCGGAAGCTTGGAGAGCTGCGATGAATCGAAGATTTACTCCGAGCAGCGGAGACGAGAACTCAGCCGTGTCACGGTCGCATAGCAGGATTCACGGTCGATCCGTCGCTGCGAATCTTATCGATCGACTCTGACCCAGATCGCCTCCAGCGGCGGGAAGAAGCGCGACAACGGCGAAGCGATATGGAACCGAGTCGGCCGGGATGTGAGCGTCGAGTGCCTTTCTCCTCGAGGAAGGTAAATGCGCTCCTCGGCGGCAAGATAATGAGCAACGATTCGATCTGAAGCGAAAGTTCGGTCGACCCGAGGAACCGAGCTTTGTGCGCGATCCATTATCGTGCAAGGCTTGGTCGGCCGGAGCAGAGCCCATCGGCGGACCGAGAGATGCACCCTGCGATCGAGTGCATGTTTACGGTCGGAGTGTTTTATGAGGGCTATCGAGCATGATAATCCCCCAATTTCAGATTAGCAGCGAAGTCAACAAGTTCCTTTGGGAATCAAGCACTGACTTAACTGAAGATTACAGTGGCTGTTCAGATTGGTGGTGGGAATGATGAGGTGGCCATGAAGCATTTGCCCCTCATGTTGGAAGGTTACGCGAGCATGGCTGAATCGATTACCTCTAGCGATATATATACTTGGGAAGATTTGTCCGAGTGTTCGTCGGGACTTTGAAGGAACTTGCAAATGACCGGCTGGCTTGCGAGGGCTGCAGTGCATGTGCGAAGACCAATGAGACTCTCCGAAGTACATTGAGGTGGATTACTCTGCACCATCTTGTGGAAAATGTGTCGGACCATCGAGCGGTTTCGCCTTCAAAGATGGCGTCAAACGAAGAATTGAGTCTGAAGTTTGGTCGAGGCAGCAACATGACCCTGAGTCGAATGATGGAATTGCTACCAAATGCATGTGGCGAGGAAGAGACCGACTCGAGCGGCAAATACAAGCCAAGTCGGTCGGAGAAGGAAATTCGGTCGGAGCGAGCGGAAGCCGAGCCAGCAGCTCCGGAGAGGCCACCCGTGACTCGGGGAAGTTTAAGGGAAGCGAAAGGATCACGGAATCCTAAGAAAGTAAAAAGATAAAGAAAGGCAATGGCGTGATGGATATGCCATGCCATATTCACGAAGAAAGATGAGAGAGCAACATCATTTACCCAAAGCACACCACTCATGATGTCAACTCACGATCCAGCGGTTTGAGGAAAAGCAGTCTAAGGACAAGGAGAAGGAGCGAGACAAGGCTGGAGACAAAGAGGACAGCGAGGAAGAATATCGCATGTCAACTCCTCTCGATGATCTTGGCGGATGTGGAAAGCAAAAGTCGTGAAAGTCATTAACCGTGAGGTGAATATGGTTGCCCAGTAAAGCCAAGTTATGTGAAGTGGTCCCAAACACCCATCACATTCGACCAATCGATCACCGACTCACATTGCCACCTGGTGACAGCGTTGAGTGGTCGATCCAATTGTCGAAGGCACTCGGTGTGAAAATCTTGATGGATGGTGGTAGTGGGCTGAATTTGTTATAAGCGGATACTTTGAAAGGGATGGGCATTCGATGTCGGTGAGCACCGACAATATGAGTTTCCGCGAGTCATACCGGGAAGAAGGCCAACTCACTCGGCCAAATAGCCCTAGGCGTGGTTTTGGTGATTCAAACACTTTCGCAAGGAAAAGTTGACCTTTGAGGTCGTGGATTTTGAGTGCATACCACGCCATTTTGGGGAGGCCACCTCATACGATTCATGGCTCGACCATGCTCGTGTACCTCAAACTGAAAATGCAGGCCCCAAGGGGTGATCACATCACGGCGATCGGAAGAAGCGGAAGAGTGCTTTCGAAGGGCTCGAAGATTGCCGACTCCCAAGTGGCAATGATCGAATTCAGCGAATACAAGCAAAGCAGCAGATCCGAGTGATTTATTCACGATCAGAAGCCAGCCATCGAGTCTGCATTTCAGTCATCTGGTGAGATGAAGCCAGTCCATATTCACCTGACTGATCCCAATGCAGCCCCGACCCACATCTCCATGACACTCGACCCAAAATAGGAAGAAGCGCTCATCCGGTTCCTCCGTGAGCTGGGACATTTCGCATGGAAGCGGTGACATGCGGGTGTTCAGGGGCTGGCTGAGCATCGCCTCCAGTCGACAAGTCGACAAAACCAGTCAAAGAGCATCTTGGCGGTCCGCCGTCGGAAGAAGAAAAGCTATTGGTGAAGAAGTGGCTCATTGTTGGCAGCAGGATTCATCAGAGATATATCACTCCGAGTGGCTTGCTAATGTCGTCATGGTTCCCAGAAGGACAACTCACTCGCATGTGCATTGACTTTAAGCACATCAATCGGGCCTGCCGAAGGATCATTCCTCTCCCGCATAGATCAAATTGTTGACTCGACGCGGGATGTGAAGATTGTCTTTTCTAGATGCATATTCGGGTACCATCAGATCCGTCTGTATGGACCGATGAAATAAAACAGCTTTCATCAGTCCATTAGGTTGTACGCTATATCACCATGCCATTCGGCCTCAAGAATGCGAGCCACATTTATGCGAATGATTCAAAGTGTCTTCTCCTCAAATCAGTCGGAATGTGGAGCGTATATGGATGATATAAATCGTTAAGTCGCGAAAAGGTTCATACAACTAGCGACCTCGCGAAACATTTGCCAACCTCGGAAGATGCGATATTAAGCTCAATCCGTCAAAGTGCACATTCGGAGTTCCTGGTGGCAAATTACCGGTTTTCGTTTCGAGCGAGAATCGGCGTAATCGAGAAGATCGGCACTATTCTGCAGAATAAGCATACTGTGCGAGTGCACGGCGTCGAAGCTTCTTGGATGCTTGGCGCATTAAGTCGATTCATCTCCGACTCGGTGAAAAGGCGTTGCCTCTTTACCGGCCCGATGAAGAAAGGCTGACAAGTTGAAGTGGACTCGAAGCTGATGCAGCGTTTGCCGAGCTAAAAGCTCTGCTCTCCACCCGCCGGTGCTTGCTGCTCGGTCGACAAAGAGCCTCTGTTGCTTTATATTGCAGCCACTAGACAAGTTGTCGATATTGTGCTTACGGTCGGCGGGAAGAGGAAGGAAAGGCCTTCAAAGTTCAGCGCCGGTGTATTATTTATGCGAAGTCTTGACTCCATCCAGAAGCGATACCCGCATTATCGAAGCTTGTGTATGGTATATACATGACCACGAAGAAGGTTGCTCATTATTTCTCGATCATTCTATCACGATTCGTCGTGACGCTCCTTTATCGAAGATCACACTGTGAGAGACACAACCGGTCAGAGTGGCGAAATGGGCGATTGAACTTTCCCCTTGATATCAAATTCGAGGCAAAAGCCATTAAGTCCGAGGCTATAGCGGTTCCTTGCGAGTGGATTAACAACAACAGACCGGTGAAGTTCACTCGGAGCATTGGACCATGTTCTTTGTGGCTCCAAGATCTTTGAATGGTTCTAGTCTTTGGAGTTGTTTTGGTTTCCCCAGAGGAGATAAGCTTAGGTATGTGCTCGATTCACTTTGATTCCTCCAACAATGAGGCGATCTGAGGCCCTCTTATATGGATTAGCATGGCCATCTCACTCGGCGTCCGTCGCTTGATGGTCTATGGCGAATCAGATCTAGTGGTCGATCAAGTGATGAAGGAGTGGGGCGTGAAAGCCCAGCTATATTTGGATCTTTGCAATGCGGTGAGGAAAGCTGGAAAAAGAAGTTAGAGGTTGGAACTCCATCACATCCCCGTGAAAAATCAAGCAGCGAGATGATCTGGCGAAGATAGGCTCTAAAGAAGCCATTCAGTGGTGTGTTTTGGAGCATATCGCCTCCGTCGATTAAAGAAGATCCCTTCACGGAAGGCTCCACGGCCCAAGAGTGCCACAGACCGGCGAGGTTGAGGTCCGGCGGTGGTCGACTTGGTCATGGAAGTTTCGATGGTCACTCCGATTGGACAATTCCATACATCGCATATATTACGAAAGAACTCCCGGAGGATGAGGAAGAGGCTCGGCGGATCGTCCGTCGATCCAAAGCCTTTACCGTTATCAAAGGCAGTTGTATAAGAAAGCTTCGGCGAAGTCGGACAAAATGCATAACGCCGGAAGAAGGTGAGTCATACTCAATGACATCCACTTGAGGACCTATGGTCACCATCGTCCTCTCGGACCATTGTAGCCAAAGCATACGAACGGATTTTCTTGGCCAAGAGCAAATGAGATGGCCAAAGAAATAGTGGACAAGTGCGAAGGATGCAGTTCTACTCAATATGTCACACAAGCCTGCGTCGATACGAAGACCATTCCACTCGTCGGCCTTCGCGGTATGGGGGTTGGACATGGTGGGTCCCTTGCGAACAGGATGGAAGCGGTTTCACGCATGTCTTGGTAGCGATCGACAAGTTCACCAAATGGATTGAAGCTAAACCAATCAAGAGTCTTGATGCGATCTGCTGTTTCCTTCATCGAGGCGGCGTTCGAGATATGGGGTCCCTTTGGCATTATCACGGATAATGGGTGAATTTTGACTCGGAAGAATTCAAAGGTTTACTGCGCCCGAACTGCAGTCGATTCGCTTGATCGCCCATCCACGGTCGAATGGGCCAGCGAGCGAGCCAGCGGATTAATCCTCAAGGATCTAAAGCCCCGTGATCGATGCGAGATCTCAAGCATGCGGCTGGAGCTTGGGTTGTGAACTCCCTTGATGCTTTGGGGTTTGCGGACCACGCCTAATCGATCGACGGAAGAACTCCCTTCTTCTGGTCTATGGGCGAAGCAGTCCTACAGGTGATCTCCTTCACAATGCTCCCAATTGAACTTTACAATGAAGCGAAGCTGAGCAAAGCGCGTCAAGATCACGATCGACCTCCTAGAAGAGGAAGGAGATGGCTCGATCCACTCGACCATCTACCGGCAAGACTTGCGTCGCCTTTCCTTGAGAAATGTGAGAGGTCGAGCCTTCCAAGAAGGGATCTGGTCCTTGAGTGGATCGTGAAACAACATAAGCTCGCTCCCTCACTGGGAAGGGCCCTTCATCGTCACAAAGGTTCTCCTAGCAGGGCATATCGTCTCTACAATGTCGAACACAATATCGAAGAGCCCCAAGCTTGGAATGCGGATCTGCTCCGCCGTTTACATAAAGTTTTTCACTCGGAAGAGTTGTAATAAAATATACGTAGTTCATGGGCTTGAAATAATAGTTTCATAATTCCTTCATAATTTTGTCACTTTTATTTTGTCGATAAAATTTTCCCCGATGGGTGGCTTAATCATGAATCCGTTTAGCCTAAGTTTGTACAAATCCTACAGTGGTAAGCCGGACTTCCACTCGGAGGCTTAACTGATCGATGCTACGCCTAAGTTTCAAAAAATCCTCACCGAGTGGCAAGCAGGACTTCCACTCGGAGGCTTACTACGATCGATGCTAGCCTAAGATATAAGAAATCCTCAGGAGTGGCAAGCGGACTTCCACTCGGGGCTTACTGCAACCAGTGCTCGCCTAAGTTATTAAAAATCCTACAGAGTGGTAAGCGGACTTCCACTCGGAGGCTTGCTACAGTCAAGTACTCGCCTAAGTACAATGTATGCTCATAAAGAGGTGGCGCAGGTCATTGCGACCCTCTCCTCGAGATACACCATAAATGCAGTGTGCCCTTGAGGAGGGCGAGAGTGCAGGTCATTGCGACCCTCTCCTCGAGCTACACCACAAGTATGATGTGCGTTACAAGGAAGGCGAGGTGCAGGTCATTGCGACCTTCTCCTCGAGCTTAGCCACAAATACAACGGAAATCTTACAGTGAAGAGCAAACCTCTCACTCGGGGCTTAACTGCAGCCAGTGCTGCGCCTAAGGTATAAGAAATCCTACAGTGAAGAGCAAACCTCTCACTCGGAGGCTTAGCTGCAGCCAGTGCTGCGCCTAAGGTATAAGAAATCCTACAGTGAAGAGCAAACCTCTCACTCGGGGCTTAGCTGCAGCCAGCGCTGCGCCTAAGGTATAAGAAATCCTACAGTGAAGAGCAAACCTCTCACTCGGGGCTTAGCTGCAACCAGCGCTCGCCTAAGGTATAAGAAATCCCTACAGTGAAAACACAACCTGTCACTCGAGGGCTTAGCTGCAGCCAGTAGCTCGCCTAAGATATAAGAAATCCTACAGTGAAAGCAAACCTCTCACTCGGGGCTTAGCTGCAACAGTGCACTGCCTAAGAATAAGTCATTGCAGTGAGCATCTTCTTTGTGAACCTGCAAAGGCAATTCAAGCCAAAAGCAATCATATCAAACATCAATAAAAATTTAGGTCGATACCTAAAAAGAACAGAGAAGTGCTCGGGCACTAAGCACATTAAGGTTTTATCGGTTACAATTTCACTCGACATACGAGGCAAATTTAAAGTATAAGACTCAAGGAAAGTTTTTACCCCTCTGTGGAGGCTGGAAGGAACAACGAACTCGTCGAGATCAATCCCATCTGCGATCCGTGTAGCAGCGATGAAAGTCTCCATGAAAGACCTAAAGTCGTGTTTCTTGGTGTTGGCCACTCGAGAGCCATGGCTTATCTTCTCGTGCATCCTTGCAATGGACTCGCGCGGACACGAGGCGACATCATGCCACACCAGGCGAAGACTTCTTCCCTCTGCACTTTCGGTCGGGGCGGCATTGATCGAGCCATCAGCGACTCGAGGTCATTTTGGAGTGTCGCTCCGGGCGGGCGTCGAGTCGATGCGGGGCGTAGCAACCTTCAGCCTTGCGAGGTAATCCGACATGACAACCACGGGACTCCAGTCGGAAGGCGTTCATAGCAACTTCATCATTCACGGAGAATTGTGAGGTCAGGTTCGTCTCAAGCGGCTGGTTTCTTCTTCAAAGTTCGTGACGAACTCTACAAAGACAAAACCCGAATCAAGAAAAATAGTCGAATGGGAACACGGCGGTTGGAAGAGTTGGTCGAGTGAAAAAGACTACCTTGAGCATAAGGAACAATTTTTAGCAAGACCACCGAGGAAGCCTTCGGGTCATTCTTCTTCCGGTCGGTGGTTGATCCTCTCGGTCGAGTGGTCTTGTCGACTTTCGGTCGATCAACATCCTTGGTGGCAATGGCGAGCAGCCTTGATTGGTGTTGTCTGTTAGAGCTTGGTGGCGAGGCTAGCTTTTCGTCGGCAAGCTTGATCTTCTCAGACAGCTCAAGCTCCTTCTTCCTCTGGGCCTCCTTGACCTTGCACGTAAATCACAGCAAAGTCAGGTTTGAAGCAAATGAGGGAGAAAGGTAGTGAAGTCTCACCAAACATACCTTTGGTCTCCTCCTTTGCCTTCGTCGATTCTCTGCACTAGCTTCAAGTCAACTCGAGCTGAATATGCTTCGCTCGATTCGATATAAGCGTCCAAGATCACAGATTTCTCTGAAAAATCAATCGACAAAATGTCAAAGATGATTCACTTCGGTGAATAGAGAAAAATGATCGTTTCTAAGACTACGATCGAATGCAAGCATTGACCGTGATCTCGAGGACTACCGGTGGGTGCACTCAGCGTCTTACTTGGTCTTATTCAAAACAGAATCGACCGATCGACCAAAACTTCTTGATGTAATCAAGCGCGTGATTGACCACAATCTCGGGGACTACACCCGGTGGGTGCACTCAGCGTGCCCCACGGTTTGAAAACCATTCGTTTCATTGGTGATGATCAATATTTACTTATAAAGCCTAAGACCATTGCCCGGTGATCGATCTTATAGGGACTACACCGGTGGGTGCACTCAGCGTGCCCGCTAACACGGAGTTTTATCAACACACCTTTGGGTGACTGCTATAATTCGAAGAAAAAGTTTTGA